>JAQGAU010000812.1:0-23650 GCA_034698045.1 Paramacrobiotus richtersi | reverse complement strand
TCGTCGTCGGAAAAATGTTCCGGCAAAGCGTTATGTGCTTACCACAAAGGAATCACCAATAGCTTCCACTTTATAAATGTCGCAGGCAGTGGATAAAGTATCGAACAAATCTTCTGCTTTTGCCACTAACCGAAGTGTGACTTCCGGGTGATGATTTTCAGCAAAGTGGACAAATCCCGGAAGGTCAGTAAACATGATAGTCACACTGTCGAAAAACTCCGGTGCTACGAAGACACCGGCGCGCAGCGGTCCCACTATCTCCCTGTAAAGTGTTACCATGAGGCTTTCAGCAGAAACTAGAGTTCATGCGTTGTTCGAAACTCCCATGCAACCGCGCTCTCCTAGAGTGATAGCCTACTGACACTGAATAATCACATGCAAAATACACTATTCGCAACTTTGAACTGCTTTTCTTTTGGTAATACTGTACAACCGGGTTTATGCCGAATAAATCTATCTGCAAGCGAGATACAGTCCCATTACCATGCACGCAGGCACTTACCATTAGTTCTCCAAAGATTATAATGTATTTACCTTGGTATAAACTGCCCGATTATGTTGTCACATCGATTCCTTTCTTCTTTCAGAGCCTTCGTTCGTACTGCGACTTCCGTTTCTAACTGTTCCGAATACGCAAGGACCCTGTTATACATTTTATCGAAAATCTTTTGCGAAGTCCTTCCGGGCACCAGCGTCGAGTCCGTTGTAGACCAAACTTCGGTCAAGGCAAAGCGGAGCTTTTTTACGTTTGGTCTTGCTGAAGGATTGCCAGCTGTGCAAGCAAGAAGGATGCTGGCGAATTGTGGAATATCTGTGAAATCCATTGCTTTCCTGAGCGGATTTATGCCAGCCGTCAGATCGCTCCCGGTACCTAAGAATGGTTGTACCCGTAACTTCCTGCAGGACGAGCAAGGCAACATCTCCAGGAAAAGACTCAAAACGCGAATCTATTACCTGTTCCACGCTCCATCTTTTCATACAAGATACCTCGCGTTAAGATCTCGTACACAATTAATCCACTGGAAAACATATCGATAGCTTGCGTAGATTTGTCGCTACCCGAATCCTCGCTTCCATTGGTTTCCGGTGCCGACCAGAACAGTGGTTCCCAGTTTGCACTGTTGGTTAAGCAGCTTTCTGTGTTGTGGCCCTGTTCACACAACTGGCACCGGATTCGGTCGGAGCCCAAATGCATCAACTTCAGTGTGCAGTGCCTATCAATCCAGCAGTTAAATACGCTTAGGCTTCCATGGTACTTAAACGGAGAATTATGAATAAAATCGACTCCCTGCAAAGGTCAGCATGATCAACAATCTTGGTGTATAATATATTCGATGTTCTGCGGAGTACAATTACGTTAACAAAATCCATGATTAGCGAGCTTATGAAAGCAAACTCTTTGCTAATCTGGCTCCGCCACAAATCAGGCAAGTTTCCACGTGTGGGCTGTTCGAAAACAATAAAAATACTGCAAGCGACTAAGGCCCTCCTGTCAATGTTTAATCCATAAAAGCGGCAAATATTCTCATGGTCCACACTCCGGTACTGTCAAGAAAGTCGCATTGTACTATATATTCCTTTTTCGTAATAAAAACAGCATTACCATTTTAAAGATTTCCAGTAATTCTCGATCAGCACTGAGCACGTCAAAGGATACAGTACTTTTCCCATGCGCAATCATAAAGCAGATCACCGGTGTTGTTTTTTATGCTGCCAATTTGGCAGTTTCTTTCTGATCGTGGTTTTCATGTCCGTAAGCATTACTGTTGAAACTACGGCTTTTCCTGGAAGCTTCACTGTCCCGCGGCTTCCCGCCAGTGAAAAAGGATGAGGCTTGTGAGCGCCAAAAGGAAAGTGCTTGCAGATCTTGTGTGTCAATTTGCCACCATGGATTTAACAACAGCAGCTTGTCTTGCTTTGACTTGAAAACTCTGCTCAGAAAACTATTTGCATGAAATGCACCCAACGTTGCGCATAATACACGACGACAGTATACGGTCGATTACGTACGTACCTCATGGAAACGACAGTAAGCGCCGCTATAGCCAACGAAATGCCTGAGAGTGAAACAATAATGGCTACAGTCCATCTGGTTTCTCCTAAAAAACAGAACGCTTTCGTCATATAGGTAAACGCGTAAACACTTGTGTGAATAATGACTTGCTGAGCGGCAAACACGCTGGCAGATCATGCAGGTATCCGCAAACAGGTACGTTCGGTGGCGGAAAGGTCCTCGTCGAATTTCCCCACGTAGTTATCCGGGACACTTCCACCAAGGAAGTTTCGTTACTGAGTTTGGTCAAAAGTAGCTGCATAAACAATTAAAACAGTGCTGAGAAAACTGTGATAACAAAACTATCAATGATTGCGTATCATCATACTCTGCGGCAGCCGGACGAACTGAAGTAAGTCACGACAAAATCAGATCGCCTTTCTCCTCCACTGTCAATGTACATCGTGCCGTATGCATGAGTAAAGGTTCGATTAAGAAACAGATGCGCCAATACTACACCATCCCGGTAATTAGCAACAGTTCCCGCAGACAAGGACTCGTTTAAAACCTGTCAAATAAGTGCAAATACATGTAAGAAAGGAAACAAGTTGCGAATACGGCGACAGCAGGAGGCCTTTGCGTATTCTTGTCACGTCTTACCTCTGCGAGAGCCAGTATGCCCAAGTATGAGTTGGCTAGGCTAGGAAAATACTAAACAAATCAACCGACAACGTGTTAAGATTCTAATTTACAAGTGCTTCACTCATAAGCTTCGCTGCAGAGAGCAAGTACAAGTGTGCCTTTGAGTTTGGCCGGATAGCTCTACAAACCACACACCTGTTCCGCCAGATTGTACGTAAGGTTGTAATCACGCGCGGATCTCCGCACCAGTTCCGGGCCTAGTTTGGTATTTGGTGGAGGATCTAAGTCACGCTGTTGTACGACGAGGAGGGACTGGAATGCTTGAAAAGCCACCTGGATGACACTTGCGTTACCGTTGTTGCTGCATGAGATGAAATTGGCACATTCGTTTGATTACCTGATCATCTTTGTCATTGTACTGCCAGTCAAGTTTACCCAGAACTTTGTAGTTCTTCATGGTTTCTAATGCAAAGTATACCTGAAATACAAACGTATCGTTACACAAATCCATAAGTACGGACTTCGTATCATGCTGCAGGACTGTCGGTAACCTGCGTATTCCCCATTGGTCATATCCATCAGAGCTGCCGTAACCTGTCAGTACGTCGTAAAGAAATATAATAAGTACTACAAATATGCAAACGTAAAAAATTACTGACACACTGTCTGTTAACTTTACATACCAAAAACTCGCGCAAGAATGCTGCATGTCCGAAAAATAAGACAACTGCAAGAGTTCAGATTAGTAATTTGCTTTACCAAGGCGTTTTGCTTGCGCAAGACCTCTGCTGATCCTACAAATATCCTCAAGAATTGGTCCGAATGCTCCGAACGGAGTCCCCTTGTTCGTTGTGACGTGTCTAACGGTGAATGTAACGGTCCGTTGCTTTGAAAGGACTGTGATCGCGTTTGACGCCTGCTCCCCGTAGATGGGCGGAGAGGCGGGGCTGTTGTCAATGACGAAGAAAACCGAGGTCCAGTTAAACTTCTTGAAAAGCTCCGGGTATAAATCGGCGCATTGCAGACTTGAGTACTGATTGACACCGATCCATGTTGGATTGGCTTTTCTGTCACGGATCTGCATTGTCACCGCCAGGCTGCAAATATCAGACTGCAACGAGCCAGACTGTTGTGTTTGTCGCCGAAGAAAGCTTACGTCGAAAACCACAAAGTATTCCACTGGCTTTGGAAATAGGGTATTTCGGTGTTCTCGATGCATGCTACAAGGAATGGGTTCTTGTTTGTAAGCAGTGACGAAACATTTCTATATGTACCCGGATTCATATAAACAGTAAGGTCACTTTCATTTCTTTGGCGGTAGTGCCATTCCGAAACCAGTCCTCCGGCAATGTCGCGTAAATCCGGGCAGGTTGTGCGCACAGGGTCGTACAACAGTTTCAGCTTGAAATGCAAGTTTGCGGCGTATTTGTCATCCACGTACTCAGTTGCCAAGGACATTGCTGGACCGCTGTAAGGAAGCGAACTTAATCCAATAGGGGCGATGTAACTGATCGCCACCAAGCTGACGTTTAGAAATGGTGTGGCAGCTTGGATACGTTTCACACCCATGATGCAATGGAGCATGAGAAGGCGCATGAGATCCATTACAGAAACTCCGCCAAGCAGTATCCAATCAGAAAAATGGTTTTGGAGGTGACATTTCGCTGACGCGGGCATTCCGGGTGGTGTGGCAGTTTCGAGTGCTATGACGCGTTTAGTCTCTTATTTTTTGCATCCATTTTGGTTATAACTGGGGGGGAGGGGGCAAAAAAGTGTGAACGCTTTTTATGGAAAATTATTCTGCCTGTTGATTTGTATAGTCATCGTCAGCGAATGTATCCTTTAACACAGAGCATTTCCATTCTGCAACAAAATACGTACTGATATATTACAAGGAAATGAAATAAACTCTATGATTGTCTAAAACTGTGTTTAAGCGGCGTCGGATTCGTTCGAAAACAACGCTGCCCCCGACTCCACATGGATTCTACCAAGCGATAATAGCGTAGTACAGTGGCACCGAGACTACATTTCGGTGGTCAGTGTCAGGTTGTTTTCTTGCCAGTTCTGTATGCATGCCATAAATAAAACCTAATATCATTTTCCGCCCCAGTACAAAACGTTGCTGAAGGTATACTAACTTCTACATTTACAATTTGGTCAATACGTTCTAACACTGCGATATACGGCGATCGGTTAGATTTTGCTGGGAAGATGACAATGTAGCACTACACTGTAGCAGACGCAGAAGACTTATTAGTCTCCTATAAGCATTTAAAGCCTTACCGGGTCAAGCGGACGTTTTCTGCAGGAAGCCTTACAATCGCGTACATTTCTACTACTATTCTAGATGCGACACAATGTCAGGTGCAAAGCTGAAATGCAGACACAGTAGCAGTTACGGTGGATGCTTTTACATATCCATACGGAGTGCACTTCTACATATTTTACATTCTAAATATGAACGATACCTGTGCATATGATTCAGCATGTCCAGTACAGTATAAGTGTTGAGTGACTACTTGAAATGGTCGGAAATCGAATGACTGCACTTTATAAGTAATATTTCTACAACGAATGGGGATAATTTACAATGTTTTCAAGACAGCTTTGCATGCCGCAGAGGTATGATCAGCAATAAGTGGATAATGAGGTTCTTTATCCTGTCTGCATGTTCAAACCCTTGAAGGCGCGTGAAAGCAATATGCAGGTACATTTGCAGCGTCATTCGCACAGATCTTTCTTAGAAGGTCAACAACATCCGGAGGACAAAAATAGCTGGATAAGTATATATTACACTCCGCACGTGGGTTAAACTTACTGCACCCCAGTACTTGGCGCTCCTGTTGCATCAACTGAAGGACAACAATACATGCACCGGAATCTTTCTAGTTTGTTTCGAAACCAATTTCTTACAGTCAGAAAATATCTATAAAAGACGGCAATTCGGATGACCTCCATCAAACGCGTTTTGCAGAACTATATACCATTCGAAAACGATGTACATGGGTACGTTTCGGCATTCTGAATGATGTGAAGACGTTTGCAAAGATGCGATTGCACTGTTTGCGAACGATGTTGTTGCTGATCATGCTGCCAGCAAAAATATTACGATTGACTTTACATTGCTTAGTCGATTTAATTGGCAGATGCAAACAAAATTGCTGTCATGTACGTATACCAATGGGTGACCAGAAGATCGGCAAGCACTGAGGCGGTCACGTTGCCCCATAAATACAGACAGCACGTGACTATTCACCGATTACATAACTGAACGGTACATTATATCCGAGTATATTAATTTACCGGAAGTAGGGTATTACTGTTGCGTAAAGGTTAGCGCTTGCGTCGACACAACAGCAATATTTCCTTTCGGAATCCGGAAAAGTGTAGGGATCTTCCTGATTCAGATTCATGGAGAGACCGTGTGAGACATTCATACAGTATGTCCAGTTGCACACAGTTCCACGTACTCCCCTGATTATTATTAGATACTGTATATGAAGGTCAGTACATACTAAGGTCCTTGTATGTTAGCCGCGATCTCTTATCAGTCTTTTCGAAACCCTTAAATCCATGTAACAAATCAGAATGAAGGTTTTTTTAAAACTGTTACCCAGGTGAAAGCCTATACTGACTAGGGAAATCACACTAGAGAGTAGACAATATATTTGGGTACGTTGTATCGCAGAAACGTAGTTCAGTTACCAAGAATCTGACACGTAGAATTCTGTGAATCTAGAGATAAAGTTCTTCCAGAACTTGTAACTGGATACGCAATGTTGAATGGGTTATCGTGAACCGAATGCTGCAGTTTATTGCGACTCCTTCCGGGACCCAGCTATTTTGGCGCGAATCCAGATGCTGTCGTGTTCGATAAGCATCCTTTGCTGGCTCCCTCGTTTCGCGATGAAATTTCGTGCATCACCAGCACGTAGGTTGCTAGCAGCCCCACAGTCTGTAACCAAGAATCATTTTCGAGACTGCCAGTCTGCCACTGCCGCAATATCGTTAACTTATACATGTTTCAGATTTCCAAGATTGATTGAATTCCATTAGAACATGTACGTAATTCTGGCAAACTGTGAGTGCAGAGAGTCTGAGAGAGTCATAGACCATTCTTACGGTAACAATAAAATCGGTATCCAGATCCACCAGCTGCCATCCAGTAAGCACAACTGGATCGGTATTTAATCGCTGTAAGGTGGCCGCAACTTGTTTTTGGACTGACTGTTCCGCGTAGAACTTTTCTAAAACATTGTTCAACACCCGAACGATCCCATGCGCCTAAAGTACACAATGTAATCAACCTTCAGGCTTCTATATTAGAAGGGGTCTGCAGGTATTTTTCCATTACTGCATTCCAGCTTGACAAACCTGAATTTTCAAGAAACTCGCAGCTATCAAACAGGAAAACACCAAGAACGCACAGCCAACAGCGGAGATGATAGTCGATATGAAATCTTCATCGCTGGATGTCAAGAAGAATCCCAGTGGCATGCACAAACGCTCCTCTACGGCCATAGCCACCATCAGGACGATGGCCATCGCGCCGGAACACGTCAGAAGCAAAACACCAGGAGCTACCACAGAATCGAAACGTCGCACGATATGTGAAAGCTGCAAGTGACGTATACGCAATGCTTCTAAGGAGGTTTTATACGTTTCCAAAGCAATCGCACCACATTCCATGCGGTCACATTCGTTTAAGACATCTGCTGTGATCTTGCGAAATCCACAACCGAGTGCGAAGGCTATAAAAGAGTAGAAGTTAGTAAGAGTTGCAGCCACCATGATTCCGGTAAGGAGTGGTACAGCCTGAAACACAACGACAGCCACCAAGGTGGGTAAATGTAGTCCCAGTACGTTGCTTTCACTGGGTGACACGACACTTCCGCGTAGACGACAGTATAACCAGCACAGGCTGACAAAACCCCCACACATGCACGACACGATAGCCTGATAATGCAGTGCGTTTTGTGTTTTAATGGGCAGCGGGTTTTTGTCAAAGAACAGTTTTATCTCCAACATTACACCGTGGAGTTTTCTGGATGTGGCGATGAATGCCAGAATGATGGCGACTGTGAGGAATTCAAACGAGAAAACCATCCCGGCCACAAATGTCAGTTTGGCGCTTTCTTGTGCAGGTTTTGGGGAGCTGATGACCTTGCGGTAGACATCGCAGACTGCGGCTATACCAACGGATACAATGCTTATCCACAGTGCACTGCATACTGCACCGATAGTGGACAATTTTGATCCGGGTTGGTCATGCCATACGTTCAGGCCGCCAAATCGAAACGCGTTGACGAGGTACTGCACACGATAATTAAAGGATGTGGGTGATTCGGTTGTGGATTCTTTCTTCATTTTTCTGGTATGGATGGACTGTTTCCGGGTGCACAGGGATCCTCTAACTATAGTGTAGTGAACCATTTACATACATACCGAAAAATGACGAGCCATGTAATAATATTGTAATATCGTAAACCATGTGCATGACTGTATGAAACGCTCGAATACAGTGCAGGCAAGACTCTCCGTTAGACGTTAATGGATTCCCAGTTTCAGTCTGCACAGAGGACGAAGTCGATAAATTTCAGTGGAAGCAAACACCATTTTGCTGGTTAAGCGAAAACCGAAAGTCAACAGATCTAAAGGATCAGCACCGTTGGTTTCCGATCGTGTTTACTGAAGAAACGGCAGTCACAAAATCGGTGCCATATTCCTGGAGCCCTAGCTACCACAGAAACCGATTTGTTTGGTGCTAATTAGTGGATGTCGCAAGCCATGTAAGTACTTGATTTCTCGTGGTTACTCACCTACAGTCATAGTGAGCTCCCTACCATTAGCATGGGAGTAAAGAAGCGTAGATTTCTGGTTACGTATACTGTGTGGAAAAAGATCTCTTTATTGCATTTGTTGCAGTACGTAAGTCTTCTCGATGATCTTTATCGTCGACTTCATTCAACATGGTTTACTAACGAAATGGTTTACTAACAAGTAATGTTAATTATTAACATTTGTAAGTTGGATATTGTAGCTGCACGAATTTACTTCAGCTAGCTTCCCAGCACCATTCAAAGCCATACAAAAACAAAGTTTGAGCAGAATACGATGATCAACAATAGCATGGGGTTTGTGCATTTTCCACCTACTCGAGAGCGAATTATTTCGCATGCCGGATCAGTACTGAGGCTACATTAATAAACCTCGCGACTACATAAAACAGCCATCCTCAGTTTCCCGGCTTTCGAATATCACGAATGGGTCAGAGTAACAGAATCCATTCACTCTGGAGAAATGTTAATTTCCAAATCCAACCAGTCTCACGGGATCTTTCATTTTACTACTTGCCGACAGCGGGTGGGCAGATCAAGATGCCCCATCCGATTGTATGGTGTACAATGAGTTCGCCCCGGGGCGAACCCATTGCAGGGCACTGCATGAGCATGCAGCTGTCCTCGGACTGTATTCTTTCTACATAAGTTCAGGTTTTGTCTTTGATTGTCAGTAGCACATGTACATGCGTTTGTTCCAGTAGATAATACATATTCCCACATCAACATGTATCGTTCGTATATAGGGTAGCAAGTGTATTCGTGACAAAGATCGCTACAACACATGTATGTTGGAAAAAGGGTACTTATGGCCTGTATTTCTTTCGGTCATGACTGTACAGCAGCCAACAGAAAGCTTGTTGTGGTGGCGTGCTTTTACGTGGCTGGCGTGTGTTGTGCGGTTTTCGTACCTGTATGTAAATTTATATGTACCGGGCAAGCGACGTGTATAAAACGATATTTATCATAAACATGTGCACTACGGGATCTAGGCAGCCACGGGAAGATCACAAGCGAGAGGATCAAGACCCAGGTTACCGATCGATTTCTTACAGCAGTAACCGCACATCACTTCCGCGTACTTTACCATTTGGGGAAAAGCAAGAACCGCATTAACGATTTATGAAATCCAGATTTACAGTAGTGGTAAGATTTTCCTGCAAGTCTTCGAGCACTGCGGGTACTTGAATTTCGGACATAACTCCATTTGGTTGTTTGATTATCTGGCCCGTAATTCCATTAGACCGAACCCATCATGCTGCCGGCATTTATGTGCGGAATGACCTACCTGGGAATTTTTACTGTTGTCATTGGAGTAACAACCACGATTTTGACGCTTGCAAGCAAGTACAAACTTTCCTGATGGCTAAGCCATTCTTTCTCCATCACGACACTTTTCAGCTTTACATGCTCTTTTGTACCTAAATCACAGATTCTTGATTACTGAGTTTTTTGGAGTGGTTGTGCAGTTTGTGCAAGCTAGGTTAAACTATCAGCGAAAATTAATACAACATAATTATTGGAAACGATTAGAGCCACACTTATTGCTGACGATTGAAATGTTACATTTGCGTTGCAGCTATGTGGCTGCTGCCGTACCCTGGCCTCACACGCGTCCACATTGGCAACCTATCCATATCGATCAGTGTCATGAGCCTGGGAGCGAGCTGTTGTTCTGCTGCCTTTTCTCTTGCTATCGCCTCTATGAGGAACCGGCTAACTAAGCATGACATCTTATTCGGCTTTCTTCTACTTTTTGGAACTGTTGTCGGCATTATTCTTCTTGCTCAAGCCACTGGAGCTTACAATATTCAGGCCAGGAAACTGGAAGTCGACAAACCAGTGTCGGAAGAGCGGCTGAATCACACAATGGCACAACATGGTTGTCAAACGTTTGAGCAGCAAATTTCCATGTTAAAGCAACTGCAACGCCTAGAACGCATTCTCCAGCAACTGGAGTCCCAGTATGGGCCAAGCGACTGGGGACACGCACCGCTACTGTGGAGTGTAATCCACGGTCTCCATGGAGTGAACGGTGTAGTCATCCTGTTCGCTGTCATCTGGGTTGCCGCTACATGCTCTCGCAAGGCAGACCATCAACGTGACCCTGAACGAGAATCCGCAACGGAAAGTCAGCATATCACGTATGGCATTGACCTATCTTGGATTGGGAAAGTGTACAAAAAGATGGAGCATCATCTGGGTATCGCGTAATGCCATTTCGAAAGCCTGATGTTTCATGCCTCTCGTCGATTAGAAACGACACAGCCGGGCACAGTATACTCTAACCGAAAGTTTCTTTCCCTTCTAACATTTATATACGTTTTCATTGCACTGCTCCTCACTAGTAATGGAAAGACACATTCCTGATACACATTTTTCTTTTATGAAAAAGCTTTCGAGTTTGTAATGGTCATTCCCGACGACATTCCAATCTTTCTTTATATACCATTAATACCTACTGTGCACTGTGAAATAAAAACAGCAGCAGCCAAGCGTTCTAAATCGTCGAATGATCTAGGGTGGGTTTCTAAGAGACCGTCTCTTTACGCAGCCGTAGGTTGCACCTGACTGCGAAGTGTTTATAGAAGCAGAGACCTCATCATTTAGTCTGTTCGCTGTAGGAATATTCGACAACCTTTTGGCATCGTGTCAGGAACATAACCGGTGATATACAAATGATGTAATGCAATATGCGGCCATGCAGATCCGAAGTATTCTGTATGCGCCAGAAACATATCCACTGTTGTTTGGCAGTTGGCGTAATCCTTGTTCTACGAATTAACTAAATCAAGAGACATCGCAGTACCGAGCAACATATTTGCAATATTCTGTACGGATCAAAACCATACTAGCCTTAGTAGCCTACACGATAATCACAACAACAGTCGGTGTCGAGTTATTGTACACGCTGATTTAGTAGAGAGGTGTGATTTGAGCACTACAGTAACAGCCTTCTAGGTTTTACCAAATGCCAGTTACCCTCACAAAACTAAAACGCCTCACAAAAAAATGGTAAAGATACTTCTTCTCGGTGCATTCATTCTCGGTGTCAGATTTATCCCATTGGATAACAAATTCGTTTGCTCCATTTGATAATGCGTGCGCGTGGATCGTCCACTCACGAGGAGCTGGCTGGTGCTATCCAGATCATCCAAATACTGTTATGTATAGAAGGTTGGCTCATCCAGATACATGTTGATAAATCGTTCCTATGGTAGATATATTTCCCTCGGCATGACAGTACAGCAGCAAAAGGAAACTTGTTGTTTAATATGCCATGCTGATACATCGTACTTTGCAACTACGGTCCGTCCAGATAATCTACGGACGCGCTTTGAAAGCTCCGTACTTCGATATGTACGCACAGGCAAAAGCGAAGTGCATAAACCGACCAATGACTGTATTACCTGTGCACCACGTGATCAAGGCAGATGCTGCTGCATCTGCGATGCAGTACTTAAGTGGAACGGTAAGACCCAGGATGCCGATCAACGATTGATTTTCTACACACGGAACATGTTGTCATTTGCAGGCAAGAGCATATGAACCCCACCAACGATTTAGGAAATCAAGATATGCAGCGGTGGGGAGCTTTCCCTGCAAGTCTTCTTAGCACTACCGGTAACTGATTTTCAGACACAGCCTTTTGTTTTTTCGGTTATTTCCTCCGTTTCCATTAGACCGAATCCGCCATGTTGCCGGCAGTTATGCGCGCAATGGAGGTTCTAGGCATTCTTACTGTTTTCATTGGAGGAATAACAGGGATTTTAACTTATGCAAGCAAGTACAAAATTTCCCGATGACTAAATCTTTCTATCTCGATAACGGTGAAGTTCAGTTTAACATGCTCTTTCTTAACTGAGTGATAAGCCCTTCGACTATATATTTCTTTACAGTGGTTGCTCAGGATAAACGCATACGGTTAAAGATAAGGGAAATAAGGAAAACGAGTAGATCCATTCTTTAACGTCGTTTCTGTGTTGTAGGTGTACTGCTGTTTTCGTACGATCTTTTCACGCGCATCCACGTTGAGAACATATGGGTTTCGGTTGGTGTCATGATCGTGGGCCTGATCTGTTGTTCTGCTGCGCTTATGAAAGTTCAGCCGGGCAAGGCCAACATCTTTCTCGGGTTTTTTCTACTTTTTGGAATTATCGTCGGCACTGTCCTCCTCTACCACGCTAGCGAAGCATATAAAGATCAGTCCAAAGAACTGGAAAGCTTTATGCCAAACTTCCCAGGTCTCGACCAGCTGGTGTTGGATCTCGCATTGTGTCAAAAAGATTGTCCACCGTCCCTGCCAGAAAGATGCAACGAACTACTCAAAGAAACACAAGAGTTTGAGCAGAAGATCCAGCAGCTGAAGTCTAGCAGTTTTGTACGCGGTCTGGGACAAACACGGACGCTGTTGATGGTTATCCACGGTCTCCATGGCGCCAACGGTGTGGTCATCCTGCTTATTGTTATTCTTGCGGTCGTGACATGGTTTCGTAAGGCAGACCCTGAACGTGACCCTGAAGGAGGACCGGTAACGAAAAGTCAACATGATACAGCTGAGAATAACGTGTCTTGGACAGAGGAAGTGTACACAACGGACTGTTATGTGGAGATTGTAGCAGCGTGACGTAATGTCGTTGCGATTTTTTTCCTGCCGATTGTACTGTATGCATGAAACGGAATGCGACCTGGAACTCTCCAACATCGCTGCTTTTATCCCCTTAGAAAGCGCCAAATTAGAACGAGGCGCCAGGTGTTTCATTTCTCGTGTGTGTCTTGTGACATGTAGGTATTTAGTATGGCGGCATTGTGCTTCCCTTCATTAAAGGAATGATAACGCTACACGTTGCCGTTCTTTCCCCATTGGCATTCAAATGTCTTCATTGATGTGTGCCGCATACCGTGAAACCCTTAAGGCCACCGCTAGCAGACAATAGTGAGCCCAGAATAGCTTGTTTTTTTGCAATATCTGCAAGTTTAAAATTAGCGCTGCATAATGGACGCATGCGCAAGGCATTCAGCTGCACAATGGTGTGCCGCGATCTTGTCTGGCCCTATTGTCCACTGAGCTATTCATCAAACAATGAAAAAAGTTTGAACGCTAATTCTGAATGAGAAAGTTCTCCGGATTTGGAATTACGAGACGACAATCGACGTCTTTTCGTCCAGAAAGACTAACAACCGAAACAGATCTTGAAAAAAATTCAAAAATAACGAAATAAATCCGAAAAAACACTTTTTAAGAAGTGTTTGTTTGGATTTATTTAATCATTATTGAACTTTTTCAAGATTTGTTTCGGTTGTTAGTCTTTCTGGACGAAAAGACGTCGATTGTCGTCTCGCAATCGTAAATCGGAAAAACTTTCTCATTCAGAATTAGCGTTCAAAGTTTTTTCATTGTTTGATGAATAGCTTAGTGGACAATGGGGCCAGAGAGGATCGCGGCACACCATTGTGCAGCTGAATGCCGTGCGCATGCGCCATTGTGCGGAACTATTTTTAAACTTGCAGATAGCGCGAAAAAACAAACTATTCTGGGCTCACTGTCGTCTGCTAGCTCTGGCCTTAAGCATTACATCTGAACCACAGTTTTGCTATAAATTCCGTAACAAATTGTTTGTGAAAGTTATCAACCAAGCCCGCCGTATATTTTTTTCGTGAAAAATATACGGCGGGCTTCGTTGATAACTTTCAGGACAGGCTGGACAGCTATCAGGACAGGCTATCGCTAAGGTCATCATGCTGACCATCTGGCTTTGGTAAAAACTGCTTGGTTTATGTAATCGCATGACCGGCGAGCATTTGCTTGCCAGCCAGCTTTTGCCGTTGTTGTTCCTTTCGATTTGCAATGGAACCAAAACTGACCAGTCATGTGGGTACGGACCACCTGAAGTAGCAAAGCACTGCTACCGTGACGCATGTGTACTTATATTAAAGCGTATTCGTTTCCAAACCCACGTCGAATAGATGTGACCATACGTAGGGTCCGGGCCTTCCGGTTAACCGACCCATGGTAACACTTCTACTGATTTCCAGATTTCTCAGTTTTTGTTGGGTCATACAAAAGCGCGTTTGGTATAACCAGAACCGCTTCATTTTCTGTTCCCGTGGAAACTTGGCTGTAAACGATTCTCCAGTGTTAGTAGTAATTTCAGGATACAGTGTAGGGTACCACTGTAAGCACCCCCATACAACCCGAATCACTATAGGCACCCTTTTCAAACTACGGATAACTGTAACGTTTATTGCTGCTGCAATGCTTATTATCATGATAAAATGGTGACTTTCAGGAATACCTGCACTAGCTAAACTTTGCACTAAAATTTGCACTATGGTAGTTGAAAATGAGTTCAGGATTATGATATTATCTCCTGCAGCACAATATTAGTGACCGTAATAAATTTCTCGTCAGACAGAACTCAAAACGACCTACAACGATCTAAAGGACGAATATGCTTAATTCGAAGAGTTCGATGGCAACTTTAAGCCTTTTCAAAACGAGACTATCCAGCCGTCTATTGTATGTCGTTCTGGATCCTTGCCGAATTTGGGGCATCAAGATTCGTCATTTACGAAGTCCGAAGTGCAAAAGTAACTGGATGAAACGCTTAAGTAGAACATCAGAGAAGTGAACATCTTTACTGGGAATGTGATATAACATCAGAAAATGTGCCTATAGTAAATGATCAGAGGAATGCGTCTATTAATTAATTCAAAACGGGGTGCCTATAGCAAACGGAGGTGAAAGGGCATGCCTATAGCGGTTTCCTACAATGGAATAACATCAAAGATCAAGCTTTTCCGTTAAGAAAATTTAATTGTCTGGACTTGTTTCCGTATGTTTTATGCATAACCGGCGGCACTAACAATAAGTAAACAAATTCAGGAATGTTTTCTTTGAGAGTTTTAATAATTGTCGCACACGAACCTTAGGGAAAGTTTCTGCGTATTGTCATAAGAGTTGGTTAAACCACAACACCCGCTCACCTGGAGACCTTGTACTAGCCTCCGGTATGACTTAGAATGCATTAGCTAGACCATCAATAATTGTTGATTCAATTCGCAATGTCCAGAAATCCGTTTGTACGCGCATCGTCCAGTCGTTGCGCAGTAGCCATTCAAATAACCCAGTGTTTCGTCCAAACTTCTTGAAACCTTCATGATAAATGCAAATATATATCATGATCGTTCTGAACCAATTCCAGTCCGGAGTTACGCTTTTGAAATTTTTTAATGAATCGATATTCACTTTAAAATTTCAGAAACATACTGTACGTGCTGGCTGAGACTGGATCAGACTTCAGAACGATCATAATATTCGAATATGTGCATTTATCATGAAAACTTCAAGAAGGTTGGATGAAACGCTGAGCTGTTTGAGAAGGAAACACGTTTAAACTTTTCGCGACTATTATGCAACATGCGGAAGTTGCGCGCACAAGCGGATTTCTGGACATTGTGATTTGATGTGCTAAATCATAACGGAGGTTAGTTTAGTGTTTACCGGTGCGGCGGTGTTGTGGTTTCATCTATACGAGATACATGCAAAAAGTACCGCAACTGTCACCTTTTCCGCCCAACCAAACGAAGCTGATACAGCGCTGCCACTTTATCTTAGAAAAGAATCATTCATGCATACACGAAAAAAAATTTCATTGAAATCTCGAAATGGTGGGAAACAGCGTCAGAATCTCTGAATGCAAGTATTTCAGTTCTGTTTACTCAATCAAGCGTGCGCAGAAATTTATTTGTTTCCACTGGTTTGCAGTGTTTCGGGAAATGAACAACTGAGTTTGTACGTCCATTCATCCTTCTGCTGTGGCAGGCCGTGACCACTGAAATCTCTCTTCCTGGGTTCTCAAAAAATTACAATTGGAAACTCACCTTCCCTGCAAATTATTATAAAATAATCCTATCAGCCGGCAAACTGTGGAGCTTTTTACACATAATTTTGTCCTCGTCGAACCAAAAGGCAAGCAACGCATGTCTTTGCGCCGCATAACTCATGGTAAATAGTTGTGTTGTAGAATGTTATCGGTTAATTCGTCTACGAAAGCTGATATCTTAATGCAGCCAGAGTTGGTTTTTTTTTTACGAAACCATTGGTACCTGACCCACCCCGAGTCTGCGGAGCCTCGGTCAAATTATATTTATAAGCCAAAGCATGTCCGTCCTAAATATCCGCACAAGAGCCCTGGTTTATTAAAAATAATGGCTTAACAAATTATTCAAGTGGTATCGAAAACTGGTGTTGACAGCGCCAACAAAATCACTTCGGCTTTTATTTTCCTGCTGCCCTCTCTTCTGGTTTTACAAGAAAGATCAAACAAACGTTTATAATAAATAAACGAAACCACTTTGAATGGACTGCAGGGAGCGGAGCTGCGAGGTTAGTTGTAGAACTTTTTAAGTACGTCATACTTGCACCTCGTACTTAATACTACATACAGAAATTCGCCTTAATACATCAAGGTTACCCGCAGGAGCTGGATTACCGTTCCCTAAACTTCCTTTTTATATATGTGGTGGATACTGCATCGCCCTCTGCTACGAACGAGGTTAAGTTACGAAGTTAATTCTGTTGGCAGGTACATATTATTATTACATACAGGCAAGTCCAGAGCTGATAAACGGTTTTGACATTTGACAAACTTAGCATACGCTGCCAGTGACATCTTTACAATTGGAAAAGTTCAAAGTATTTCGACTAGTCGATGTTCTCGTTCACAGTTCTGGAAGGGCTCAAGTTTCCAGCATCGCTCTGCCGATTTCTGTTACCACTTCTCACTATAGCCTCGAAGCTCGAGCAGGGCACTGTACCAGTAGATAATGCATTCAGGCTGTAATTTTATAAACAGACAGATGTTTAGTTATGCATTAACAATAAACAGGTAGTACGATAACGGGTGGTGATCAATTTTTACTATTTTTTTAAACTAGATCGACTACGTTTTTACTTTTTGAAACATCAAGTTAGTTTGGCAGTAGTGGTGGTTTCGCAGCTGCTGTTTTAGCGACACTTGCAGTTCGTTTTGATGGGTCGGATAGTGACCATGGATGTTTTTTCAATGTTTGAACCTTGTCAACTTCGTAATGTCTCCTTGCGATAGCCTTTCTGTAATCGGAACTAAAGTTTTCCATGCATTTTTGTTCCACTGCGAGAGGTTCCCTAACTGCCCCCACGAAACGCGGTGGCCGCATGTCAATGCATATTTTGTAGATGAAGCACCATACTGTATCACTACCATAGCACACCTTTTAAGAAACCAGTACAAACTGAAGTACAGCTACAGAATCAAATTTTAAAGAAATCGACCGAAAACGATCAGGAATTGAGCACATGCGCCATCCCTGACCAAGGCCAAATCAGCAAGTGCAATATGGTTTCGCAGGACGTTCTATCGGATCTATCCTGTCTGATACTGTATAATATTGACTCTCCTTGTCTAATTACATACGAAATGTTTTCTTACATAATCGACTTCGCAAACTTAAAACTCATAGGTCAGCCGCCATAGTCGACATCAGTAAAGTGCGGTAGATTATCATCGCCGACATCTTTTAATTTTCTTTACGACTGGTATCTTCAAGCTAGTCAACCGGAGAGCAGTGTTAACTTTTAAGTGGAACGTTGAATCGTCGAGTATTGAGCTACTGGTTCAAGGAAACACTAAAAACGCTTCGAAATTTTATGTAAACTGCCCTTGAAAAATTTACCAGTAAAGGATGTAATACACGAGCGTCACCCGTGAGTCACACGTACAAATTAATTATGCTTGACCGGCTACAGTACCTACTTCTACTCTCCGCTCCCATCTTAAACGGTGACTGGATGTACGCCCAGTTGCTCAACTCCGGATTTTCCTCGCTCTTTATGGCAGATCCTATGCACAAGTTATACAAGGAGTTGACGTGATTCTGCTGATGCCAGTCCGTAACAAAATGCCGTATTGTTTGAAACCCAGGAGGCAACGGCTTCGGATTCTGTGGAACATGCTAAAAAGGCAAAAGAATTGACTTTCAGTTCTTGGTGCGTACTGCGTAGCAGGGGTTCAGTTGGAACTTCAGTAACACGGTACAGAAATAACAGTTATGCTGGCAAAATAATGAATATACTGTGTTAATGCGGTATAATTGTATCGGCCAGTGTGGCCAATATCTACGATAATTATCATATTCCTTGGAATTAACCATACTGAAAAAGATACAATAGATTTTGTCCTTACCAAAGTTAGTGGCATGATTATGAAGTTTGGGAGAGCGCTCACGCAAGTCAGAACTGTAACAGGTACAAACGGTAACAAAACGCGATATATCAAGTTATGGACTGTAATGGACAATTTTTTAACGTCGGGAGAACAACAGTTGACTACGTCCCCGCAGGTCGCTACCGTACCAAAAGTAATCAACTGCAGCCTGATGTCTGCTAACCGTGGGAAATTCAAGAGCAACAGGCCAGCCTAACAGGTTACATCCTGTGAAGTCATGTTATGACCTCATCAAACAAAACTGCGAGAACCAATACCTGCAAGCAGAGTAACAAACGCCGTTCTCTAGCGGCGTGCGTATACTACTACCTTATCGAAGTAGCGCAGCGTCACGAACACTCAGAACAGCCATGACTGTACGCGCTCGCTGACCGCATAGTAATAAGTGTATTCCGTAACACGCGCGACGCATATTCGGGCGAATTTTCGTCCCATTTCAGCGATCTCGTCCAGCACAAGTCACACATAAAAGGAGCCAAAGCCTTTGCAATTCTTCACCATTAAAACCATTAAAAATGCTTCGTGAGGCTACTCTCCTCTTGACGAGAAGGTAGTGCACGCACGCCGCTAGAGAACGGCTATAGCCCTAGTTGCAAATACTGGTCTGAATCAACTATAACTATAGCAGCTTGTTGCGACTTGATAATTATGGTCCTTGGCCAAGCTACAACTTACCGTTTACGTAGTCCGAAAAAATCGGTTATCTCCGAAAAGTGGAGTGGAGGACTGTGAAGTATTAGTGACTTTTGTGACTTTGTATACTTCTTTATTAAAGTACTTTAGTGAATGCAGTAGATTTTCCACCAGTAATCATGGCATCAAAGAAGATCCTCGATGAGCGAATGGAGGGGGGAGGGAAAATGCGCTCTTCAAGGAACATCTCTGGGTCGAGAAAGGGTTCTGGTATGAAGAGCGATGGAACTTCGTCCACTAGCAGCTCGGACGAGAGTCTCTATAACGAACGCGCTGATGAGGATTACAAAGAACGCGCTGATAAGGATCTCGTAAAACGGCGTGCAGAATCTGTGGTGGGTTAACTATTCGAGACCAGTCTCCTGTCAAGGGCTGGCTAGAATCTGTGTATTGTTAACGGAATCCTGTCAAATAGTAATTGGATAATTATTGTGGTACAATGGAAGTTGAACCATCCCTTTAAAAGTCAGTTTCTGAGCTTTGTCGATTTTTTTCAACTTTTAGGCAGGCTTAAGCAAGCTGGCCTCGCAATTTTCAGGAATAGCTTAATTAATACGTACAGTGGCATTGATTACTGGTTAAGTTCGCGTCCGTGAAATGTCTGTAATGTGTACACAGTAACAGTGCACTGGATGAGTCTGGATGGCAAAAGCCACGGAAGGTTCCTCTATTTTGTCATTTTTGAGTGCACTTTTCGCGTTTTCTGCCACGTTAGTAATGATAAATTATCATAAGTCTTTTATATTTGCTTTCTTCTGTAGTTTTAACGGTGGTCGAGTGTCGACAGATCGATTTTGAGGCTGGGATTGGTGTTTGTTGGTTGTAGGAATATTGTTCCACGTTGGCGCGTCCGGATCGCGAGGTTTCAGCTCAGGAAATTAGAGTGAATCTCATCATTCGAAAATCGAAGGCGACAACCTTGACCCATGTGCTGGTGATGGGCAGCCCATGTGTAAGTTGAATCATTATTAGTTGATGGATTAATTTTTATCATATCACAGTTTCGGGATATGTGTCAGCAGGCACGTTGGGCTGGAATTTTCTTTCTTTTGGGAATTTTTGGTTTTCTTTGCTGCGTTGCACGAAATTTTAGTTATAAATAATGTTATTGTCTTGCTGTTTGTTTCTCGACACTATCTCCATCTTTCTTTACGCTTTGTTGTTCGGTTTCCAAGGTTGTGTTAAATCTCTGTGTCAGTGTCATCTTATAGTTAATTTTTCTGCATATTTGCATACTCTTTTTTATTTTCGAGATGGTATAATAATGATGTAGACTTTGCTGTCCGGTTGACTGCGATTTTGGCTAAGTTTTTAATAATTTTCGTCGACCATGTATGCTTTTTACCATGGTGGCTTTTGTAGATGCTGTTTCATCCGCTGCGCTGTCCCTACCCGGATAACGAGAGATTGGAGGGATGTGAATCATTCCGGGCGCATGCTCCGCAGTATTTGAAGGAGCACTTGGAAGCCAAGCATAAACTGGTTCATGTACAGGTATTCGAAGTTACGTGCGTAGTATAGCGTGGCTCGCTCTTGGTTGCTTCTTCGGCGGTTCAGTCTTCTTGTTATTTTATTACTTGCAAGTTTATGCGGATGATGGAACGTATGATGATTGATTAACTGTTTTAATAGTGATAATGTCGTACTGTAATTTTTTATGCTTTTATATAGTCGACGGAAATTTTTAATGGACTAAACAAAGACCGACTAGACAGGTTATATTGTTAACAGTAGATTTTCCTTAAAAATATTATTCGTGGATATGCAATGAAGAATACTTAAGTCCACAGTCAGTGATATTGTGAACATAATGTACATGGCATAAATATAGAGTAGACAAAATATACAGTCAAAGTCTTTTTCATCAGCGACGGAGTTTTGGTGTTTTCTCGCTAGATAAACTTGTCCTGCCCATGTCCACCGGCCTGCAACGGCAAGCCACAGGGGTGTGAGGTCGTTAAGTATGACCCGATGGACGGAATACTGGAGTATCACATCAAGAAAAAACATCGTGTCTATTTTAACAAAATGGGAGCATCTTTATGCTATCAGAATGAGGAAGAAGACAACCTGGAAGATGTTCCGGTAAGTAGGCTGATTGCCTGTAGAATTTATGTTGTAAAGAGTGAGCTGCTGTATCACAGGAAGAAGACATCAAGTACATCAAACATCTGGACTCGTGGAAAAAACTGCCGGATTGGACTAGGGAGTGCAGTCAGTTGTGGCCGAGTCAGCGCTTACCGGAGAAAGCTATCGTTCATGCCATTGTCAAGGTATGCAATCGAGCGGTGACATTACTGCGCTCCCGAATGCACAGAATTGTGTTTTTCAGAATAAGAAGGTTCTGTACACCTGCAAGATTCGTCCGTGCCGCGGCACTATGGCGGTGGCCAAATGGGTCATGTGCAACCATCTCGATGTTCATGATGACAGGGTCGGCAACCAAGCGCAGTACTACGAGCGTTGTCCTGTACAGGTAAGCTGCGCATCTTCCGTATTTTTCACTTTTTGAATTTGTTGTTTATGGTCTGGGATTGATATCCCTGAATTTTTTTAATCGACAGTTATGTTTGATGGGGTTTCTCGTTGATTTTTGCCTTTTTGTGGGCTAACAACAACAAGTGACGCATGTTCCTAGCCTGTTCCAAAAAATATGTTTTGGTGTGTACGAGTACCTGTCGCTTCCAGCTACATTATAACTCTTGGTGGTTATTGATGCTCATGTATAATTTGTTGGCTTCATTGTTTATCGTACTGATTATTGGGTATTCTGCAGAAGTGTGGGCTGCTGATGCACTGGAGTGAAAAGAAGATGCCGTTGCACATCCGGGCCATGCATCCCGAACTGCTGGACGGACCGGCCAGCATCACCGAGCGGGCTACTGCGGTAAACTGCAATAGTTTATGAACTGGGATAATTTCCATTATATCGGGTTTGTAGGAACTAGCTAAGCTGGTGCAGCAGATCAAGGGGAAAGTTATTGGCCAAGCGATCACTGACGCGACAACAACGGAGGACAACGCGGATGGAACGAAGCCGCATTATCTGTACAATTATTTCTGTCCCGTGCAGGTAATGGAAAATTACGCAGATCTGTACACAAAACCTAACGCATTCATCACCAATTCTGATTACTTTTTATCAGAATCTTAAATGAATTTCTGTGTTTAGTTAACAAGGGTTTTTATTTGTAACAACACTCCTTCGCTCCGATCAGTTAATGGCGATTCAACACTCAGATGAATTTCCTTTTGTGGTCGTTATTCTTCAGTCTTTTTTTTTGTTAATTTGAATAATATTTAATAATACTATTGAATGAGCTAAATTTCCAGTTGTGTAATGATAAAAATTTAAGAATATTAATACGGGGTTTTTTATTCGTTCTTCTGTATTATGAGAAAATTTGCCTTTTGAAACTGTTGTGATGCAAACAGATTTCTGTTGTATATAGGATTGCAAGGAATGCTATGCGGAGCGTGATCACTTGATCTGGCATGTCCGTGCCGATCACCAGAAGGAGTGGAATATGACGCCAGAAGGAGCGGAGAGAACTAGCGCGAACTGGGTGCCCACTCGACATAACTGTAGTTTTTGATGTTTTCTCTTGCCTTACTACTGGAAAACTTGCATCCTCTCTCGAACTGTTTTTGTATCTCAAATCTACTATAACAAAGTGAAAGAATTTCTGAAAATGGTGAATTTGACCAGTGGAAGACAAGTTTATTTTTTGTCAAGCCTTTTGGTCCTTGATGTTTTTTTTCGTTGCCAAAGACGGATGGATCGTCCTCCCGTTCAGTATTTTTTGTATTGATCAAAGTCACGAATAGGATACCGGTATGAGGCTGAAACCATTGCAGAAAGAAGTACTTTTATGGATAAATAAAACCAGCCGTATTCACCGGCAACAGTTACAGGTGCGAATGTTACTGCCGTTTCCCATGGCGGTCGCACGCTGCGCTGCTTCACAAAGCTGTTTCGCCAGACGAATTTTGGTCATAATACCGTTCATACCATTTTAATCGCTTCGTAAGATCAGTTTGCGTCGGGACTTTCATTGTCGCATTTTGGGCAGCCACGAAATCGAAAAACGAAAGTATTGTGAATTTATGTATCATTGATTGGAGGACCGGTTCAAAATTATCTACTACGCCATACTTGCGGCGTGCGAAGGCGGTTGGCATGGTAGCAGGCATCCGTCTCCGTCTAATTTTCA
>JAQGAU010000811.1:0-23653 GCA_034698045.1 Paramacrobiotus richtersi | reverse complement strand
ATGCGAGCCCACATCATGTCGAACGGTGGCTCCAGTGGTAGCGGTTCACTAGCCGCTCTAAGACGGTTGAGCTGGCAAATATTATCGTAGCAAATGAAGATTTTCTCCCACTGATCTGGAGGCACGTTCTGCAGAAGCTGGTACAAAGTACTGACGAGGAACAAGAACACTTGGCCGAGACTTTCCGCCCTGAAACCAATTTCATTCTTAGCGAGATTCGTTCTGTGCCGCCTTATGTTCTGCTAGGAATAAAGACTACTTGGTATAACAAATGTCTGCGCTGAGTGAAAGCTGCCAAGCACCACAGTAAGGTTACATGGCAAGCGCAGTGAAGTCGAAAGCGCACGCTGCACGTTAGAGCTCGCTGGCGTAAAGTACAATTTCAATCATTTTCGATTTATTTTTTTCCTAACGTCAGCAACGCTTTGCGTGGTACTTTGTAGTAGTAGAAACATCAGGAAATCGCTAATGGAACCCCTTTTCACTTCCGTTTACTATACGCACCCGTTTTCGCACCATTTTACTGTAGGTACCCCTTCTGAATTAACTAATAGACGCATTCCTCTGATCATTTACTACAGACACCTCTTCTACATCTGATCTTCTACTTGAGCGTTCCATCTGCATCATCGGTCGATTAGGCACCTAAGTTCTTGATGTTTTCCTTTACTAGACGGAAGCAGTGCCGGTAGGCTGAAATCTACATCCTACAGATTTCATGAATCGGGATGCCTTTTTCGCAAGGGTGTAGAACGGCATACAAGAGACATCTGGTTAGTCTCGTTTTGAAAACGCTTGAAGTTGGCGTCGAAGTCTTCGACTGGTGCATAAGTATCTGTCTTTCAACTTAGATCATGACAGTCATCGATATCTGGGTACTGTTAAGTCAGCGTCTTCACGACCGTTCTGCTGTAGGTCGTTTCCAGCTGTCTGACGAGAAATTTACTATTGTACTACAAGAGATGGCGAACTCATTTTGAACTACACTGTAGTCGCAGAGTAGTGCGAAGCAAAGTAGCCGGTATCACTGATTCACATAGTATTGGAATACTAGTTTAGCTTAGCTAGTGCAGACATTCATGAATGTCACCATATTTTTACGAAAATATAAACATGGCAGCACCGATATACGTTAAAGTTATCCGTAATTTAAAAGGGGTGCCTAAAATGGTTTTGGGTGCAATGGGGGTGGCTATAGCGAAGCGGGGTGTATGTGCGGCCTCTAGTGGTACTAAACATACATATTATTGTAATAGATTCTTCACTGTCTTGCTTGTACTGGATGAAGTTACGCAGAATCGTTCTAGGTAGTACCTGTATATAGGTGAGAACGCAAAAATGTGGCCCCCGGGGCCAGTCAGGAAAAGGTATCCACGACTGTATAGGTGACCGCCTGCATTTTGGCCTTTGTTTTTCTTGCACATCTCATTTGGGTCAAACTTTCGACACGTAGAATCAGCTGTCGCGGCATTTACTTCTCCACTTAGGATTGTATTAATATCCTTTAATGCTTTGGTTTGAAGAGCCTGGGACACACCTGAATGCAAGAATACAGGGTGCGATGAAGTAAAACGAGATAAAGTTGTTGCGTTGCTAAACGTATGGCTAGCTAACCAGTCATGTGTAATGTCATTTCTTCTGAGGCATCGGCTCCCGCAAGCAAGGGACGATGTTTGCGACAAAAAAGCGAGTTTCCATCGGGCGCATTCGTGCAGACATTCGGAAAATTAATTAAGGGAATGCTGTCCACGACGTTCTATATGCAAACGATCAGTTATTCATGCATGGGGGTTATAAAGCGGTTTTGAGGCCACAAGCCGTGAAAGGGCTACTCTATTGTGTTATCAGTGCTCTCTCTGGTTTTTTTCACCCAGCGGCATAAAAAAAACAGTTGCATTGGATGGCCATATTCAAAAAGTCGTAACTCTGCCTAACTCACTAAACTTCGCGGTTAGGATATCGATGGAAAGGAAAAAAACTGTATCATAATAGTCTGACACGGAATTAGCCAATTTGATTACAAACTGCGCACGCAGTAAATATTTGAAATGTTTGAGTGTTCATAGCGTTTTTTATGATCAAACGATTTTTCTCAGTTCGAGTTTAACGCGACAAATATCCTGCTTTATCTAGCGATATCTTGCAAGCCAAATTACATCATTGCGTTTAAAGACACAATAGAAAGACTTTTTGAATAGGGCGATGCAACTGTTGTTGCAACCGCTGGGTAAAAGCCAGAGAGAGCACTGATAACACAATCGAGCAGCCCTTTCTATGCAGGATCCCCATAACCTGACACGTATTACTTACACATGCGTAAAGAAACATTCGCTAACAGAAACCGCTGCCTGCTTCATAACCTGTGGCCTTAAGTCAGAAAGTACGTACAGTAACTTCGGCTGTGCAATGCCTGAAAACAATCTTCCAGAGTCCGTCTGCGATTAACAGTTTTCCACACTGACGAGCCGCGCACGCTTCTGAACATTCATGGCTGTAGACAGTCGAAAAAATATTTTCCATTCGTAAATCCAGGTACTGCAGAATACTTTGTTTTTCATCGAATCGATACGGATGTAATCCATATTCCCTGATATCACACTCAATTTCGTGCCGCATGAACACGGCCGCAACGGTTCTTCGTGAAAACACTGCAAAGTAGCATAATGCCTCCGTAAAATAACTCAGGGCATATGGTCAATAATTCAACAATACTACAGTAATAATTACTATAGTACAATTTCAGTATAAACGGGCAAAATCAAATCCGCTTATTTAAAGTAGCTTCACATCTCGCACTCAGTCATAGGCATACTGGAATCCTGAGTTCGCATGTAGCAACATCATTTGCCAAAGAACTGCAAGAAATCTAACTAGTGATCGATGATAGCTTGTCGTTCGTGGCCAGTACGCATTTGACTATGGAAAAGATGATATAAATGATGATATAAACACTCCAGCTTTGTGACAGAAATAAATCTTTTCTGGACTTGATTCTATACTAGCATTTCGAACCGGTTGGGGACACACACCAGAACGTTCACAAAGTCAGAGCACTTTTCCTGTCACAGGAGCAACGTTATGTAAAATACCCCAGCTAATCAGAGCTCTTTCTTGACTCATTAGGCTGGCACAGGCGCCAGGCAGGAGTTGTATCTTGGAAGTAGTGGAATTATACGCCATTAACTAACAAGCAACACTTTCGACACGCAAATCATACATACAATATGATATCCGCATTAATAATAAGCGATAAGTGTTATAGCGAGCGTGAACTCTCTAGACACGAAGTCATTTGCTTAATTCAGCATTACATATGCACGTTCAAAAACTACAGTCCCGTAAGCGCTGATAGATTACAGCCAAATTGGTTAAACAGGATGCATTCTGAAAGGACTCTGATTTAAAAAGAATCGACCACTCTCATAAACAGTACTCACGTGTATTCCATTCGTATGTCTGCCTCATTGTTTCCGCAATCCCTTCGTAAGTGGCGTGGTCGTATAATCTGGTAACAACAATTTTCTGAGTTAGAAATAGCGTAGAAGTCCCGCCTGCTGCTGCATGCACAGCAGAAATATGGTACGTGTTAATACAGTTAACAGTACCCTCTAAATATTGGACTTGAAAATCATTCAGTTTTTTGGGAAAATGTATCAGGATTTGATTAGGTTCTAATACGTAAATGGGCATAAATATAATAATGACCAGTATGTATGTGGTCAACAGACTATCTCATTTCAATCTCAAAAAAAATCAGGAATTGGATGTTTTACATATCGTCAGCGTACATTCGGTTTACGATTTCCAACGCAAAGCGACGGCAAACGTAGACCTCTTGAGAAACGTCCAGATACTCCCGTTCCTTGTCGTAAAACGTATACGTAGCCGTATTGTGATCTGTCCAAGTGGAGTAGGAATATCTGGACTGACACCCCAGGCAACGAAGCGTTACGGACAATCCCCGTTTAACTTCTCCCGCTCCACAGAAGATGGTGACCTGGCATCAAACAGATTTTGTAATTGTAATTGTACGCGTTCCAGCATTCTACAACATCAGATCGACAGTTTGATGAGGAACAAAGATTCCATTACATTTATGTACTCTGTTATGATTTTTCAGCTACGCGCAGGCCTCTATAAGCACGTTTGCGAATAAACCCGGGTTGTTCTCTGAAATCTGAATATACCTTTGTTGGTTTTCGGTGCCAGATCAGAGGTCGCAGCATCCCTTTATGGTCACCACTCACATATTTGCAACCATGTAAGCAGTGCATGAGAGGCGGTGCCAGCACTTCTACGTCTGTTTCGACCGGCTTTTCCTCCAAAAACATCGGTGCGAGCTTCTCGAAGTCCTTTCGAAAGGCCTCCAGCTTCAATAACGGAAGGTTCATCATGTCCGCAATAAGCTGCAAATAACCATATTGGGCGATTACCCTCTTTAATCCATAGTGGACAACCATGAGGTAATCGCCAGCCCGTGTGACTGGAGCAGCACAGACAAGTTGCTCAACGCGCGATGTAATACCCCGTATTCAAGCTACCAAGTATTCCACGGTAGTACTGAAACTAATTTATTTTACTAGCAGGTAGCCCACTGCCGGTCACGGCTATCATTTATCACATGGGAATTTAAGCCTGTTGTATACCGTATGGCGTATGCAGCTTATCGAAAACCAAGCAGCAACAGATTGTCGAATGCTGAACAAGCATTGGCCGCGCCGACCTAACTGATAGTTACGCTACGAGTTGCTGTGTCAATTTCAAAATGAAGCACCCTGACTTCCTTGCAGACACAGTTATTACACAGTATATACAGTTGTACAAACAGTTATCAAACGAGCAAAGGCCGCGCTTATGCGAATCAACAACATTGCATGCGTATAACTGTACGCAGTACCGACTGATTATTGACATGCGCGTGCGCGTCCGCCGCCTGGCCGTTTTCAAGCTGTTTACATTATTGTAAGAAGTAAGAAGTAATCATGATTATGTTTCCAAACGTATGCCGCCTTGGATGATCTGCGCAGATCTTTGTAAGACTAAATCTTCCAAACATTCGTACTTAAACATCGATTCTCCCTTAAGTCATAGTGCAAGGAGTGACTCTTCATAGCATTCAAACCTTTGCAAGGTTTACATATGTACTTGTACTGTATATCGTTTCAAGGAATCGCTGAATATTAGCTACCGGTAGTTAACGCTACCGAACGAACCGACGATATGTTTTACCGCTTGAGGATACCGGGGCAAGTGCTCGATACTGGGCGATGTCCAGGCGGTGCACTGAGCGTCAGCCGCCGGTCACCCAGCAGTTCGATACAAGCCGCACCGGACACCCCCTTAATGATCGAAAATAGCAGAGCGGTTGAAAGAATGACAAAATGCATGATAGAACAGCGGAGGTATAAGGGCGGGAGGGCAGGGCTGCGTAATTTTATCACGATCGCTTATTTCAACAAGGTTTCTCGATATGTCTGTTTACGGCCTTCGCCACAGAACTACTTCCGGTTGTCAAGCACCACGGTTCGCTCTGCGTTAAAGTCATTTAATGCTGTGCATTAATTGCCATGTAAGCGGCATGTTGTTGTTCACACTGAGAAAAAAGCAAATTTCGTAGAATGCGCTAGGATTAAACATAATATATACAAAGAGGTAGCGGAATCAAAGCAGCGTTCAGCTATTGTGACACCTGTACATGACTACGTTCCTGGTTCCTAATACTATTGGCTATGCGGCTTTTGATTAGCTAGATTTTCTATCCATCGGTTTAAAGGATATTTTAAAACGATTGTTTTGTATTGAATCGAAAACGTCGAGAAGGCCGTTATTTAATAGCGGTATTGGCACCTTTATTACGCATACATGCGATATATTGTCAGCGCAATGGTAGTGCGTATCCGCCTTCGGAATACTGGGATTGAATAATCAGTGTACCTAAAACGTGGCGACCACGGACGTGGTTGTGGTTTCCGGTGACGTTTGTGTCGCTAGTGGTCGACGGTGGCTGTGGTTTTATGTGCCCTTTTGTGGTTATTTGTGGGCCGGCAGTGGTTGTCGTTGAATGTGGTCAAGACCTTGCCGTCCAGCATCACCGCCGCTCAGATTTGATTGCTTTGGCGCTTGAAACTTCCGAAACTTTCTCAGTTTGCTTATCCTACTCCATATGGAGGTAAAATAAAATAAGTGACCGGTAAGTACGGAGACATGTCACTGCGAATATTTAGTATTAAATTAGGCCGCGAAGCATAAAATAATGGATACAGAAGATATTGGAAAGGACACGATATTCGCTGAGGCAACCACAACCATTGTTGGCCCAATGGAAACTGCAGTGATTTTTCATGAGGCTAGTATAAATGAACGGGAAAGAGAAGCACGCAGGAGCGTCGAACCAAGGATACTAAGATCCTGTGCGTGAAGGAAAACTGCGCTCATATGGCATCTGCCAATTTAAACAATACGCGCTGCGAAGTATAGCGCGAGGCCAGTGCAATATTCGGCGTGTGCAACGTGAAATGATGGTTGCACCATTTAAATCCCTTTGCTCACTTCGCGTTAGATTGGCTAATATTTATTCAACTCCTGTAGAGGCCGACCGTTACCGTACCTTCTTGGTCCTCAGCTAAATTTTGCTACAGTGTCAGTGAATTCAACGGTGCCAAAATATTCGCAACTGCACCGGATAGTACGCTCAACCTGAGCGTGCTACAGGACCGCTGAATTCACTGATGATACTTACCGCTGAACGGCAATTGGCGGTCTTGACGAAATTCAACGACAGCCACTGCCGAGCATGAATAACCACAGAAAGCCACAGAAAACCACAACCACCGTTGACCACTGACGATCACAAAGGTCACCGGAAACCACAACCACAGCCGACCACAACCACGTCCGTGGTCGCCACGTTTTCGATACACCCTAGAATAATTTGTCCACAATATGCGCTCGACGTTTGGGCACTCTGTTATATCACAAAGCGCGCACATGTCCTAAACTGGCTGCAGGAAAGCATCTTTTTTATAAAACACAGCCCTCAACTGAACAACAAAGATCAGAAGGGATGATTTCGTATCGAGAGGTTGCATGTACGTCGGAGAGGTACCGGTTCGCTTTAGGAACCGCACCGTGCACCGCGCTGACCCACACCGGCAACACCATTTTGGTCTCTACCTGGAAGAGAAAACTTCCAGCGGAAGATTTACCTCTAAGATGCCCAAGTTATTCAAGGCAGGAAAACCGCTGTAGCGGTCCTGTTGTGGTGGTTCGCAGAAATAATGGGACTATTTCCACTACAATTCACAACTTCAGCCTGGATAAACTTTTAATACTTTTATACTTCGAGGAAGATTTGAAAGCAAATTTAGAATTCACTCATCGAGCTCTCTCAAATGGTAGTAAGCACGTATAGATTCGGGAGGCTTATGCTGGATAAGTTTGAGTCGTGAGAAGTAGAACTAGACAGAAGTGATAATTTAGAATAAACGAACCAAAGAAATGTTTCCGTCGGCGTTCTGTGCACCAGCAATACGAACAGGCAATGCAAAATGCCACAATCATCTGGACTACGAACAAAATACGTAGCTATCCGCCACTTACACGTAATTGTCGATCAAACGGCAAGGTTTTCGGTACGACCGCCGCGCACACTTTAATACGTTCCATATTACGGAAACCATATTTCAATGCAAGATATCCATACGCCTCGCGTGAATTCGGGATGAGCGCGCTGGACTCCATCTGCTCAGGTGCACTGAGCTTGCTACTGCTGGCATCCATTGTTCACAGAGGATGTGCGAAATGCTATCTTCGATACATGCAGTTCCACACACTTGGAATATATTGTGTATACCTAAGGCACTCAGATTGGCAAAAAGCCCTCACTCGCATGGGCTACTTCACAGCCAAGGATGAACATTCAGTTATGGCAGTCAATTGCTTATTGCCGGTATGCTTATTAACTAATCGTTAAAAGACCTGATCACGCGATTTTTTTGTAGGTCATTCTAACCCGCACGCCGACGGCCATCTTTATCTAACGCGCGATTGGCCCGAGTCCACACAATTACCACCGGCAGAAAAACTGCCGTAGCCAATCAAAAATCGGTTTCCTATGCGGAAAGCAATGAAACAATAGCTGTTGTTTTGGTCAGGTGTCAGCACAATCGGTAGAATTCTTAGCATGCCGAGTCCTGGTATGCTTCCTGCAGTCGCATGGAAAGAAAATACGCCCATCTTTGAACACAAAGTTACCGTGTGCACCAGCAGGGGATCGATCGATGCCAACCACAGCTCCGTTACAATTCGTTTTTTCCCCTGGAAACGCTTTTCAGCGCAAGCCAGTATCTGCTTTGTGTTTTAGGATAACAAAATACTTTAATATCAGTATTTGACAGTCCAGGGGTGCATGTCACTTATTAAGATGCTATTCAAATAATAATTCGTATCCGCTGTAACGTTCTGGCTTTGAAGAGTCGACTGCCATTCGATCGCAAACTACTGTCATCCCTGCTGGAGAGAAATGGATTCCATGGTAATTTTGAATGCGGGTCGAGCATGACATTTGCTGCAGTGTCTCTTCAAATCCAGGTAGCCGTATCGTACGCGTTTGAGGACGAAGATGGGAAGACGTACAAAATTCCCCTCAAAAAGGATGTATCGGACGGGAAAAAGAAAGTGCTCAGTTGTGCAGTTGTTGTTAAAGCGCTAGTGCAGAGCGACGAGGAGGACTCTGATGGAGGTTGTGTCGTTGACGCGGACGTGGACTGCGGCGCGCTCGGAACATAGTAAGATTTGGCTAAAAGGCATTGTTTTAGATTCTTCAATATATGTTACTGGAAAAGCTTGAATGTTTGTGATTATGGGTCGGCATTTATTGTGTACCAGTTACCAGCCAGTTAAGCAAAAAAGCGGCCATACTAGAGTAAACAAAGTCTTTGAACACGAAGGCTGCTTAATGCGAGACGCGGTAATCATGTTGTGTAAACTTTAATTTTGTAATAAACTGCCTGTTAATTCAAATAATGATAACGTGCACGAATATCAGCAGATAACTATATTTTTGTGCAGGTGGAGGAGCCACAATCGTTGCTTAATTTCAGGTTCGGTATCGAACCAAAAGTAACTCAGAAAAGGTACCGTATCGGACTAGCCAACACATGTCAACATATACAAATGATTGCAGCACTGGCTTCCTGCCTGATAACGCCTGGAAATCGACGGACAGTTTTCTGACATGCCTGAGAAAAGGCTGCAAAGGCCTGCCAGCGATCTTCTGTAAATTCAGCCAGGCCGACTTACAAGATTACGGTGACGGTCTCACCGAAAGCTTTATACAGTAAGTAAACTTTTAACAATTTACGTAGACCAGCGGGATCCACGTTGCCAATGTTGACGTTTCATTTTTTCCACAGAAAAGCTCAGGAAAATGGGCAAGTGGTATTTCGCAAACGAGTTGTTCGCTTGGGACGCCAGTCCGACAATGAGACCGTTGTACTTGGTCCGGAAGCAGTTTTTAAAACCGGAATCACGGGCAACTACGAGAGGGTGGACATTTCTAGCACCATGTACATTTGGATCCCAAATAGCATCCCCGAGCTGTCCGTTCCAATTTCCGTGCCGGTCGAGTTCGACGCATTTGCGTTCCTGTCTACGTTGATGATCGACAAAACACTCCTGGCCTTTACAATTAACCTAGGTAAGACAACACAACCGAAGTCTAAAACAGTATAGCAGGGAGCAAAGGTTCTTTACCGCTCGTACATCTGATAAGACAGTTTTAATGGTTCCGTGTGTACCCAGCTGAGACAAGTGTGTATATCATCTGCGGTAAACTGGAAATGGTCTTAGCCGAATTTTTTCACTGTTTATCCGTATCGGCAATGGCGCGGCATCATTTAAGACCTTTCAATAACGACTAATCCGAACCTTATTTCGAGCCAGGTTGCATGTTCTTATAATGCCGTTCCCTACGTCAGGCGTGTTTAAGCAAGTGTTTGTGCCACATTCGTGTATGCCAAACTATAGCTACGCACTCAGCAAATGCTAACCGTACCATGCGGACGAAGCTGTAGTTACTTATTTCATTTATTCCAGCGTTCCCTGAAAAATGGTAGAGAAGCACTCCAGTGCGTATTTTTGTGTTGTCGGTAATCAAATGACTTTCCCCGTAGAGATCGACAAACCTAGTCAGCGTACCGGTAGCGTATTGATAGCGTTTTGCAATGCTGAAATCAGGTAAAGGCCATGTACACTCCCTTTGAAACCTCTTGGACATGCATTATGCATGCATGTTTACGCTACAACTTTTATACGATCTCTGTATGTAGTGGAATCAGGTTTGGATGAACTGAAATTCTTGCATGGCTTGGCTTGTATTAAACTTTCAGTAAGATATCAGTTAGTATATCTCGTATACGTTATTGGCACAGTGTACGTACATATGTTTATCTGCTTATTAAAAGGCAGAAAATTGAAATACATAATTCATTATGTTCAAATTCTACAAATATCAGCAACTGTGAGTTCATCACGCTCAGGACATATTCAAAACTATCTCTACAGAAATATGTTTCTGTACAGAAACATCCGAAATCTGATTTCACAACCTGCAGAGTCATCGCATAACATGATTTGGCCTAAAGGTATGTACAAAGCAAACCTGTGTGAGGTAAATGGGTGTGTGCAAAGTCGAAAAAGGGGCGAGGGGGGTATGTGAACGGGCGTCCGAATAGCCTTCGCCTGAAATTAACACGGTAGTAGCGTTAGCTACAGGATGGCGAAACTGTCGATAGGGCAGTCGGATGGCTGCCTTGTAGGGTTGGCAAAAATATTCATCATATGTAGATTTACTATACATATTCCTTTAATAATTGATAGCTGAAAAGCTATTAGCCTAATATTCGTACGCCGATTGTATGTAATCATGTCGTTCGTGACGAACAAATTCTTTCTGTTCTAATATGTCAACGAAGAAGTGCATTAAACTTGGCAGCATTAAATTTGCCCTTTCCCTTTTCCTTTTGTTTTCACTTTTCCCTTTTGAACGATGCCCTAACGATATTTGTGTGGATAGCCATACAGCATTTTGTCTTTCCTTGCAGCATTCGCACATTTACTAGCACGGAGATGCAGAAAAGAAACTCTCTTAACGTACAAGGCATTTTATGTCATAATGGTTAGCTATTCATTTCTTGGTTCTTACAGAAAGCATACGTGGTAAGTTTAAAAACTTTTCTTTGTTTGAGCTAGGAATAGTTTTCCGGTGTACCCAAAGAAGTGCTTTGTCTGTTTACTACGGTTTGCTACTTAAAAACAAATGTGCAGCCTTTAGTTAGAACTCCATTTCCATGCTGATCTTAGTGCTGTCAAGCGCAATGATCCACGCTGATTTACCTTTTCGACTGTAGTGTACAATTTTCAACCTTCACCAGACGTCTGCTAGATTATCGAAGTAGTTACAATTAATCGGAATGCAGGTAGTACAGCGGACCATGCGAACAGTGAGCTCCTTTTCCAGCAGCCGTGCGATAGTGAGCACAACATTCTTCTCGCAGCTCGTAGACATCTTTTATCCGTTAGCAGTCGAGACATTACGAGGCATTCTTCGCTTCTTTTGTGGGGCCCGCACTGAAAGTCAGGCTCCGCCTCTGACCCCTCACACTCGGCCTCTGACCTCTATGACTCTGACTCTGACTAGTATTTCTGAATTTTATGGTGCGCTTACACTTACAAATTTTTTGAATCAGACTGCTGGAAAAATCAGAAGTCGCATGCGACTGTTTTTATCAAGCGACAACACGTTTATATTCTCGACTTTCTGAATCTCCATCTAGCGGTTAAGTATAAATTGATAAAGTCAGAGTTGCTATGGATGGCCGACCAACAGCACATTAACAGCTGTAAAATAAGGATTTATGACGATTAATTAGTGTCATTGTTGACCGTGTAGTAGTATTTTGGCGCCAGTTTACTTCATAATATGAAGGCAGGGTGTTATCACCATATGTCGTATTGAAAAAATTCTCTATTCGGCTCATGCTGGAACCAAACAACGCTCGAGCGGCGGAAACGCAGATCAGCGTACTGCTGCAACCACGATAAGATCTGCAGATGCGTCCTAGCTAAGCAGTTCATTTGCGCTGCTTTTTTTGGCGGTTGTTGCTTATATCAACCTTGAGACTTTTGCTGTGTCTGAGTCAGATGTTCAGTGTTTAAAGTCAGATTTTTAGCACTTGCGGTCAGAGACGGAGTTTGAGAGATCAGAGGCAGAGTCTGAGTCCGACTTTCAGCGCGGGTTCTTCTACGGAGACGATACAGTTTATGAGTAGAAATGGGTGTAATGGGTGTAATGGGTGAGCCCCGATCAGTCCCTTCTATCAAACACCGCTTTGGTTTGCCACAGCCAACTTTGGCTGTTTTAGGAGTCGTACTGCAGCCTGCTGAGGTTCAGCGACCACTTTCTGTCACGGCTCTGAAGCGCAGAGATTATGAACTCAGTTGTTTTTTACCGTTTAAATTTCATGGGAAAGTTTCGACCAGTGTATTCCAGTAGTTGAATGTTATCATGGCCATATCACGTGTTAAAGGACGATGGTGACAGAGGTATATAGCGATTTGTCCATAATATAAACAAAACACGAACCGTGAACTGAGGTTTCGGTGGTGGAACGAGAAGATCAACGCAGGAATGGCAATAATTTTGCTCCCACATTTGCAGTTTACCAGTTCGACCGCTTTTGTACGGGTATATCGAATGATTTGAAACAAACAATCTCGAACCAATCCGCGCCGACTTCATGAGCGACGACAATTTTACAGCGGCTATAGTCTAGTATGTCAAGTCTGTAGTTCACTTGTACAGTGCAGTGCCCACAGTGCATGTTGGCATTTGTCAGATGAGTTGGGTGAGTGATGCGCAAACGATGACCAATATCTGGCCTTAAAAGTCACCAAAATTTATCGTCTTGCAAGTCAAACGTTCAAAATTATTTAATTCAAGTTAATGTTGATCCAGATCTGGCTAATCGCCGGATAATCGACTAAAAGTCAAATCGGCTGAGTTTTAATGTAACAACGTATGTGTAAACACTCCCGCTGTGCAAAATAACCGCCCTGGCGTTTTACTAGTTGTACACACAGCCAGTCTTTATGGCCATTTCAGACATTCGTTAAAAGCCGTATCAGACAGTTTGACGAAAAATGTACGTATGTATGTATTATTATCAGTATCAGACCTACTTCGCAAGAGCATTCCTCACCTCGAGTTTGGCCGAAGACGATAGGATAATTAATTATACAGTATGTACTCAAATAGACTGAATTTAAGACCAATCATAAGGGTCACAATATTAACCGCAATTTCTCTGTCCAGGTGGGCTGTACGCTGGATTTCATTATGACCAAACCATGGATAATTTCCAACGTATGCCCGGTATGCTCCTGCATGGCGATACAAACTGTGGCAAATCTCTTTCCGGAAGCACAACCCAAGAATTTCTTGCACTCGGTGCTGCTCAAGCTTTTGATCTGAAATCAATCACACCAGCTGCTCTGAGAGAACTAATAACGACGCAAAATATTCCCATTGTTATCCACGATCCTTCCAGTGCAGAAATCATCAAGGTTGCAATCGACGACACTTACGAACGGAAGGCGTTGACGACTTAAAGCCAAAGTGTGTCGGCTGGAGCGGCCGCCCGCGGACCGCGCAGCTATGCAGCTGGTGCTGCATATTAGGTTCAGTAATATTTTTTCGTCCCAAATTTGGTACCATTCCACTCAGCTCGTCGAGTTCTATCGAATGGTGCAACATTTGGTCTTATTACTATCTTTACCCCACCCCCCCTTCTTGAGATTAAGTATTACTGAACTAACAACAAACGCCGATTTCCAAAGACGTCCGCAGTCCTATCTCTGAATTCTGACTCTCTGGCGGAATTTCGTGCTTATGACAAGTAATTAATTTCTTGCGTCAGAAGTCGATTTTCGTCAACGCAAACTTGTATTATAAAATCTGTGTTCTGTACATTCCAGCATGAGAGGCATGTCAAGAGTGGTTATCGTGCCGTTCCGTGAGCAGATGATCGAGCGTGACGCGGAGTTGAAAATCCAGGATAAAGTTAGTTTTCAGTATCTCGCTCAACATGCCACGAAGCTATTCAAACTGACTGCCGATGATGTTACCGTAATCGCGGGATTTCACAAGTCAATTTTTTCGGATATCCGAATCAAGCTGGAGGCATACGGTATGGGCCAGTCTACTCAACGTATCGCTTTCAACATCGCGTTGGTTTATGGATACGCGAGAAAGGTACGCAGTATGCATGGTGAAGCCTGAAGAACAATAACGTACAGAGACATACAGAGTTATAACTGTGGATATGTCAAACGCAGCAGCTAATTTGTTAGCGACGTTTCTGGCCTTTACGTACTACGCCAGTGAATCTTCGCAGACATCAATAAATGATAATACATAAGTTTGCTAATTAAGAATGCAGCAGATGCGTTCTATGCCGTCTCTTTTTGATCGTGGAGTCACGTTCGTTTACGTTTCGTACGGTAATTGTCGCTTGTTGATATTTGCCTGACAAATAGATTACCCGAACGCAGATATATCCAAAAATGTGAGAATACACTGATGTTTTGTCATAGATATGCTAATCATTAGCAATTTTTTGTGTCGAAGCAAGTTCGAATGGCGCTTTGTTATTGTCTACAGAATGAGTTTCTATGACTCGTTACTCTGATGAGTCATGCATCGAGCGCTAGGTGTTAAAAATCAAGCAATCTTAACGATTTCAGCAACTGATATTACAAAAAGCGCCATGTGAGCTTACCCCAAAACAAAAAATTGCTGAGTGATGAGGATGCTTGTGACAAAACATCAGGTGCATTCTCATATTTCTAGTAATATCTGCGTTCGGGTAATCTACTTCAGAGTTTTTTACCCCTCGCCAATATTAGTGTTCGGTAACGGTAACATCAGTATGTATAGTCCTACAGTCAATAATTATTGAAATTAGTCAGTGTAATAAATCAGCCAATTAACCCGCTGAAGACAGGTAACGACAAGAATCCGGCTTATGCCTTAGTTTATGGGACGATTTGATCCCTGATCTCGCCAGCGTAATGAAATGGCAAACATTATAAACAGAAAGTTAACGTTAACGTTGCAAAGGAAAACTTACTAGTACAGTAGTGGTCACTAATCATTCGTGACCGCATTACCGGAACGCACGCGGTCGAACACGTCTGTGCGCTGTGCAGTCAGCAGTACAAGAACAAATGCAACCATACTGCTTCTGTTCTTAACAGGCACTGCAAATCGTGGACTTCTCTGGAATAGTTAATCCAGACGACCTGCGATCCTTCGTTCTCACAGACATGTGCAAAGAGGCAGCGACCTGGCAGACCAAGCCGCAAGCGAAGCCGAAGCATGTACCACCGTTGACACCACTGTCGCCGAGCGGAAAAGCCAAACAGCTTCTGTCGCCGAAGAACGTTCACAATATGATTAGCGAAACGGCATTGGAAAAGGTTGATTGTTCCGTTGTAAGTGAATGGAGTAGTTTCCACTCTTTACATTTTTACCCGTTGTATGGGTTAGCCGAGCTGAAAAATAATTATATGAACTGATCCAGAGTCGCTCAGAAAATGTTTAACCATGCAGGTCAAGAATTTCGCCAAAGTGTTTCAAGGGAAAAGTGCAAGCGGGACAACGCAGTCGTATCTTGCCTTCAAGCACGATGCGTTCGAAACGGAGTTGAGAAACAAAGGGGAAGACGTTGAGTTTCTCAAACCTTTCTGCGCCGCTGTCCGCAAAATCCCAAACGCAGTGGTTTCGCGGGACGTGAAATTCTGCGGTCGCTCCTTAAAGTCTTCCGCAATTCCCTTGGAGAACATATCCAAGAAAGTCTTGGATCAACTTAGGGAGAAAGGTATTCAACTGAATTCCTTTGCTTTGATAGTCATGCTTCCGTCGACATTGCGTCTCATCTTACTGTTCTGTCCAAACCAAAATCAAAGTTACACACAGTTCAAACTGCCACGAACTTTGTGGTTCCACTGTGCTGGGATTGTTTTGTATTTAATTTTGTACATGCGTTCTGCCCAATTACTCACAAGGGAGTTGTTTCAGGCCCCAAATTCGGAAAAATACCAAAACTTGAACACAGGCACCGAGCGACCCAATAAACTTAGGGTAATTTGCACAGGAATGTAGACTACGCATACGGCTGTCGGCATAATGTGCCTACAGTACTTACAGTATATGTAACCATACGGCATTTCTGGAATCAGTTATTTTTGACGACGCGGCTGGTCGAGTTCCCACTTAAGATAAAAATACAAACAGCAGACCCAGCAGGTTTAACAGCATCGAAGGGATACAAATTTTGCTAGCCTTAAGACGATTTTCCACCCATTGCTATAACTATAAGTTAAATCAAGACAGCCGCGCACCTGTAGTCGTTGCACCCGGGTCCATTATTGTTTTTAATAACCAGAACATGGATATACACTGTCGAAAAATCCGTTTGTGCGCGCAAGGTCCGGTTATTGCGCAACAGCGGCGAAAAGTTTAAACACGTTTCCTTCTCAGATAAATCAGTGTTTTATCTAAACTTCTTGGAATTTTCATCATAAATGCACATATATGTGATGATCGTTCTGAACCACTTTCAGCCATTAGGTATGTTTTTGAAATTTTAAAATGAATTTCAAAATTTTTGAAATTTATTTTAAAATTTCAGAAACCGGGCTAATTTTGGGTCAGAACGATCATCAAATATATGTGCATTTATGATGAAAAGTTCAAGAAGTTTGGATAAAATACTGAATTATCTGAGACGAAAACGTGTTTAAGCTTTTCGCCACTGTTGCGCAATAACCGGACCTTGCGCGCACAAACGGATTTCTGGACACTGTACATCAATGTTCTGGCTATTAAAAGCAATGATGCACCTTGGTTCAACGGTTACACGTGCGCGGCTGTCTTGATTTCACTAATAGTTATGACAACGGGTGGAAAATGGCCTTAAGCGGTTACAGGCTGCTGTTACGTATATAATTCCCGTTTCGTGATATAATAGCAGCAGCTCTTGCTAATGGTGAGGCTTTCGAAATCGATGTATTTCTGGTACGTTGATCCTGCCAAAATGGCTTCGTATTAGTGTTTAATATCGTAAGTGGGAAGTCCGTAAGGCTCGTCGTCGAAAACAACTGTAGCCAGCCATGCGGTTAGGTAACATGTATGCTCCTATGGCAGCTGCACAGCATACATTACTGTGCAAATTACCCCCAGGGGCTGGTCATCGTGATACCGTCGTGTGCAGTGGTCAGGGCACTGTTAACTGTTACGTAAATGTTTAGGGCAACTGCAAGCAGATCCACCAGTTGTAACTGCTCCACCAACGCCGCTCATCCAGCTGGAAGATGTATCGAAAGGGGAACGCTCATCTGAAGGTAAAACGCGAAGTGCAAGTGTTACATTATTGTATCCTAATCGCGAGCATGCACCCAATAATCATGCGGTTACAGGTATCAGTCTGTTTGGTGCGGTTGCTGCAGAACCCGCTGCTGACTCATTAAAGGTAAACGTTACGTTTGCCGACCATGCGTTTGCTAACGCACCGCGAGATATTAATTATACAGTACACGAATTCTCACGGAAGACTGCATGGTTTTCTTTGATTCAGCTGTCTGAAGAAATGCAAGGAAATGCCCGTTTGCCTGGGCAGTCAGCAACCGGTTTGCCCACAAGTGACTCACAAGGTAGTTTCTCTTCGATGTACACCGCCGACATAAGTTCTTCTGGTAAACGGGATAATAGCGATTCCACGACGACGTGGCATACCAATTTCTTTTGTAATCCACAATGTAGATGCGTAGATTATTGAATTAAGTGTTTCTCATACACGCTAAAGATCGCTTAAGAGTTTACATGAAAACATCATACCCTAAGTAGTGGAAGCGTGCCGGTTTAACAGTTTTCTTCAACAACAGAAGCAGGTGGTTCAAACATGGAACGACTAAATATGGAACGCACTTCTGCCAGCGTAACGCAAGCAGCGCAAAGTAAAATCCCTGATGAAGCAGGTGCATTACAGAGTATGTATCATGGACTCGACCACTTCCGATTTTGATTACCAGATTCGTCGGTAATTATTACCACACCGTTGAAGTCTGCTTTTTTTACAGGTACTGTTGCCAGGCTGGCAGAGCTAATTCCTGCCGCAGCACGACTGCCTTCACCGGCAGGGGAATTCGGATTTCCAACCGGTAATTATTGAAACGAGCGCTACTTGCATACTAGTAGACCGCACAGAATACCGCTTGAAATATGGGGCTTACGAACTGAGCATTTAACTGCACGATATGCTGAACTGAGAACTCGCATTGAACACTGACAGGATTTTAGTTGAAAACCGAGGTGTTTGGTTACTAACTGCTACATAAGCATTCAAAAATCCTGGGTTGCGTGAAATCGATGGTTTATTCTTCAGTAATCTAGTTATTATGAAAATATGAACCAAACTTACAACACCACACTTGTTTCATTAGGAGAGAAAAAGACCGAGAAACCGAAAAACCGAAAACGGAAGCCGGCTGAAGAACTGACCAATCGTAAGTAATCACGGTGCACAGGCAACTGCTATCCAGTACAGTCATACAGTGCAGTCTTTATAATATAGCGAGCCGTCCTGTAACTCGGCCAAAAAAGGCCAACCTCGTGATTACTTCAACAGACGAAGACGGAATCCTGGTACGTATTCAGAAAATCACAAAATATATTGTCTTGTTTTATATACGTAATGTCGTTAGTGCAACACATGCAACCGAAACCTTAACGTTTTGGATCCGGGAATTGGATGCACAGTCTGTACCCGCTGGCATCATATGGAATGCCAGAACGTTCCCAAACGCCTTAGCAAGATAAAAGAGAGGGCATTCGTCTGCACTGGATGCAAAGCGGCTGCACCGGCTGCACAGGAAAACTGACGAACAGTTCTGAGCCACGAGTTTCGAGGATATTTCTTTCAGCTTACGCTATACAGAGAGATACTTGTTCCGCCTATAATTCTGTTATTTTAATTTTTGGATTCTGTTTCAGCACTTTTTTTACTTCACTTCTGTTACTTTACTTTTTACTTTGGCTGAAGACCTCAGCTAACAAGTGGTACGGGAACGTAGCCGAATTTATTGTACCGAACAGCAGAACAAAAATTCAGCGGATGCAGAACAGCATCGAAAGTATTGTTTGATTGTTTGTTTGTTTAATACTGTTAAACGTCCATAAAAATCACAGGAACCGCTGCACGAGGTAATAGACCAACATGACCGAGCATTCAGAAAAAGATGCGCTGAGCTCCGCCCACTACCAGTCCAACAGCAAGGTAATATGCGACAGCGAAGTTGTTCGAAAAAAATAAAAAGGATAGAATTTCGGAAAACGCTACACAAGATCCATATGATCATCATGGACGAATCGTTTGGTCCAGCGGAGGTTTTTCCATTATGCAGTCTCCCGTTCGGCCATATAAATTCCTATAGACTGTTATACAATCCGTCAGGTAGGGACAATTCATTAGACAGGCAAGGCATCAAGAATCGATTTGATTGTATCGATAATATTAACCATAATGAAACGAAATAACCTATATGGCAGCGCCTTGCCGTAGTCTTGGGATAGAGTACTGACTAGAAAGGCTTTCCAACATCTCAGATGAGCAAGCATATTGTCGCGCTTCTATGATGGAGTCGCGGTGGTCGCGGCAGTTTCTAGCAGTCCCGGATGACCAACTGTATTGTCACATCTGGTCGCCCTTAAGGCACAGGGTCGCGGCAGTTTCTAACTATCACTACAAAGCAACTTCGCGATCGCGGCTGGTCGCGCTTATAACATGGAGTCGCGGCGGTCGCGGCAGTTTCTAACTATCCCTACACAGCAACTACGCGGTCGCGGCTGGTCGCGCTTATATAATGGAGTCGCGGCGGTCGCGGCAGTTCCCAACTATGCCTACTGGGCAACAATGCAGTCGCGGCTGGTCGCGCGTATATAATGGAGTCGCGGCGGTCGCGGCAGTTTTAACTATACCTGAAGTCGAGTACGCAAAATGACAGTGACCATACATGGAAAGTTGTGTACCGATTGAGCCACTTGTGTCCGAAACACCGTTCGAATAACCAGGTGTACATTTTTTATTCAGTGGAATCACCAGAGTACAGCAGGGACAGCAACGATCCAGTATGGGATCACTTTTTCAACCTCACTTGGACGTACCGTTTGGACTCGGATATCGTGGATATGGAGTACTTTGCCGACTGGCATGTGGAGAAATGGGAAAAAAATCATACTAATCGTGAATTTTTGCGTCGCAAGAATAAGAGAGCTATGGCACTCGTGTCAAATTGTCGGTCATTTGGAAATAGGGAAGCGCTTGTTAAAGAACTTGGGAAGCATTTCCCTGTGGATGTTTACGGTAAATGCGGAGACGTGAGGTGTCCCAAGGAGAATCCAGAGTGTGAACGATCGCTCATTGGAAATTATAGTTTTTATTTAGCCTTCGAAAACAGGTAGGCTGTCGTAAAAACTCTCTATAATAAGAAACTAACGTTCTTTGTCCAGCCATTGCAAAGACTATCTGACGGAAAAGGTCATACGAAGTTACAACTACGGAGCTGTTCCGGTGGTTTACGGTACAGGAAACTACACACGGTTCTTCCCAAAGAACTCCTATATCAATGTGGACGATTTCGCTTCTCCAAGAGCTTTAGGAGCACATCTACACCACCTAACCGCATCACAAAACAGATACGAAAAGTTATTTGAATGGCGATATGATGAAAGATACACCCGTAATCCAGGTCTTATATATAACACTTCGGGCATTTGTCGGTTGTGTGAACGGCTGCACGATGTACAGTTTGCTCAGAGAAAAAGGACGGTTGATCTGTATCAGTGGTGGATACTCGAAGGGAACTGCACTTCATTTACAAATACCGGGTGATGTGTAGAAATTGGACTGGTGTTATATCTAATACCAATCAGCGATGGATATGAATGTTGCGGTTTCTACTGGAATAAAAGTGTACAAATCATACGATACCTTCTGGGAGTAAAAACGCGCGGCTGATGCTACAAAACATGCTGATACATACCTACACACGTCTGCCAAGAACATTGCTTTAATTTCCAACGTAAGAGCGACAATCCCTGTAACCATAGAACATGATATAACATCAACCTGCAGAACCGGACCGAGTTCTTTTTTATACGAAACATTACAGCGACTACCGCATAGTATATGATACAAAACTGTGTACAAAAAAAAATAAGAAACGAAACCACAGGGACAATCAGTACCATGGGGATTATCGAACAGTCAAAAAGGAAAGCAAAAAAAGAAATTAACTATTTAGCATTGCTCAAGCATCTATCGTTGAGGAACACACGTTACGGTTAGAATGCTGTGCATCTAGTAAGCGTCACTTCTCGTATTCCGATTTATGACGAAGCTCCGAAGATAGTCCATGAATTTAGCATCGGGTCATACGCCTCGGACCAGTCTGCTTCCTCAAATGAATCCTGCTCCGGTTGGGCGGTTCGGCCGCCGTACACGAGGATACGGCCGTGCTGAATTGAGGCAGAGTGTTGAATCCTCGGTGCGCTGAGGTCGGCGATCCGTTCCCATTCAGCATTTGTCGCTTCAAACTGCGTCACTTCAGGATTGTCATAGTTTTCTGCCCATTCCCTCCTCTTTTCCTGATAATCTGCGACTTTGACCAAATCCAGGCGGTAACAATGATGAGCATTGCCACCACTACGATAGGTGTAATCGTTCAATGGCGGATATTCCTCGCCCCCAATCACGTACAGAAACGAACCACCCTGAATCAGCGCACAGTCGCTCCGTGCCAACGGCAAACATGGAAGCTTCAGCCATTTGTCGGCCTCGATGTCGTACAGACCCAGAGCGTGTTCCATGATCTCCCCGTGGCCCAAATCATGCCTATACTGGAAGCGACGCCAGCAGGTAATAAAGCAAGCGATTTTGTCACGGTCTGCAAGTTGTACGAAGCACAAGGTGTAACTGCAAGTCACAGAAACCTTTATTAGAAAAAAACAGCAGCAGCCGGGGAAAATCCGGTTAAACCGAAGGTTTTGCAAGAGATGCTGCCGTTGCACGAATGTAAACAGTAGACAATACCCATAGAGTGTTTATGTAAGGGAAAAGATGGACCTCCATCGTCCTTTTGTCCGTTGGTGCGCGCAGTGACCGGTTGTTGCGAAATATGGTCAAAAAGTTTAAATAGAGATGCCGTCCTATAAATCCTCGTTTCTATCCGATTTGCTTGGACGATAGCTCAATAAATGCGCTTAAACTTGATAACGATTCTGAACCAGTTTCAGCCGGGAAGGTTGGATGTGAAATTTTAAAATGAATTTTAAAATTTTTGAAATTCATTTTAAAATTCAACAAGAATGTTTTAAAACGTTTTTTTATGCCAGAATCATCGTATTCTTTTTGTGCATTTAATAATATATCATCTAAACAAATTGGAGGGAAACAAGGATTAATAGGGCCGCATGTCCGTTTAAACTTTTTGACCATTTTGCGCAACAACGGGTCACTGCGCGCACAAACGGACAAAAGAACAAGGGAGTTCCATCTTTTCACTTTCAAAAGGATTATATGGGTTCTGTCGGATCCTCTCCACCAGGATTTACTTTATCTGGCTCCATGTCGAAACAGGTCGGATGAATTCACCAGAGGTTTTCAGTACGCGTTGCCTACAAGTAAATTTCGTGAAGTAAAAGACTATAGACCTTACTCATGCACGAGAAGACTGCCGCGGATTTCAAGTATATGCTCGCATTCTATGGAAAACATAATATTATCAAATGCTTGCATTATTATGTAAGAGATTTTTTCAGAACGCTGCGGGCAGAAGTCTAGATTCTGCTGTAGAAGTAATTGGGAAGCCCATGTGCTGTGAAGTCTGCTATAATAATTAGGGTTGAAATCACCATTTCACTAATTTCACGTTTCACTCGTCACTTCACGAATCACTTCACTTCCCGCGAAAGTCTCCCATACTAAGAGATACAGTGACGTCATTTCACTTTCACAATTTCACTGATTTCACCCTTCACTTTTACGTTTCACTTCACTTCACCTGGGCCAAAATCGCCGTGAATTTCATCCCTATCAGCTATATATAGCCGCCATGCATACCACTTGCCATTGAACAATCGTCATACAATAGGTACTGCTGTCGGCAGCCTACGAGCGAATTTCTGGTTTTCTGGGATTCCAAATTTTTAGACCAAGCCATAAAAACACACGAACGGATCGAAAATATTTAATACACGAGCACCCACGCCGGTTCACCTCGCTCTTTCTGTTAGAAGCAACATAAGGCTACACAGGCAAATAACGATTTCACTCCTGATTTCTAGCTTCCGTTCATGTAGTTACTAATTCAGCATAGCGGTCTCGTTTATGTTATTACACAGTGGTCAGATCATCTGCATCAAAGAAACCCCACAAAAAACACTTAGGGTGGGTCTCGAGTTCGAAGCGAATCTCGATACGGTACGGAGGCGTGGCTAAACGAAGATACGGTTCGCGAAGCCACCTCATGAGGTGGT
>JAQGAU010000810.1:0-23659 GCA_034698045.1 Paramacrobiotus richtersi | reverse complement strand
TTTGAGAGCGCAGATTATGTTTTTGCGTCACGGCATCATGTGACTGTGATTCGTTCAACGGTAATGGGCGGAAACTGATGCGGTGGGGAATTCGAATCGGTGGCAATACGTGGAAAATCGAATCGGATTATCGGTGGAATTCGATTTCAGAACAAATTGTCAGTCGGCCTTTATCGGTTTTCTTGCCACGTAAACCTAACTTAGTGTACTTTTTATCAAGTTCTATGCCCTTATAATTAGGAAAACCGAAGGTCACCATAATCAAATAATTCAAATTTGTTGTTCGTCGCAGTTATCCCGTTCAGTCGAAGTACTTTCCCAGATTTTGTGAAATGTCGTCGATATCCGGTTTGTTATCCAATTTGGGACTCGGTGAATCCCACTCGGAGCCCACACAGAACGCTTCTAAGAGCCTCGAAACACGTTCTCAGACTGCTACCGTGGCTCTACATCAGGAAATCGAAGCTTTTTACACGGATATCCACGGAAACGGAGCAGAACTTGCCAAGCGCCAGGAAGTGATCCAGCGGGCCTCGGCCGTTCTAACCGCGGCGAACCCTAACATTCAGGTGATGGTTTTCGGAAGTACGTTGACTGGACTGTTCCTTCGCAGCAGTGACATCGATCTTGTAGTCAACGTGTTGGATGCCAGCCATTTCTCTTTTAACGCCGCGGGTTCGCTGAGAAAATTCCTCGAACAGCTTAAGCAGGGCCTGGGAGTGCGCGATATTGAGATGGTTGCTCACGCCATCGTTCCGGTCCTTAAAGCTACGGATGTGAAAAGCGGCATCGAATTGGACATTTCGGTATGTTTTCCGGCTGCGTACGCGTGTCTGTCAGAAGACGCATTTGAATAAACTGTTATAAACATGTTCGAAATCCGTTAGCAAAATTCTTCTAAGCAGGTTATTAACAAATTATATAATATACGTTATAAAATATATTTTTTTGATTATTTATTTATGATTTTATTATACATGTTTCTAATTTATCATATTACTTAATATGTATTCATAATTTTAATATATGTTTATAATCTATCATATTTTTTACCGATTTTTAATATTTATTTATAATTTAATATACATGTTTCTAATTTATCATATTATTAATATGTATTTATAATTTTAATATACATTTGTAATCTATCATATTTTTAATTGAATGCCATCCGTTTTCATCTGTACCATCATTTCACCAATCAGTTTTTACTGCAACTTTTACTGCATAGGCTAGTACTGTTAATTCAAAAACAAGTTATCAGTTATGTTTAGTCAACTTTCGCGGCCGATAGATTTCGTGACCACCACCGAAATTTTTTTTACAAACTGTTGTTTGACAGTGTGCCAAATCCACTGAGCCGAACCCAGGCGTTCAGAATTCCACTTGGATTAAGCAGACCATCCAGGGATTTCCCAACCTACCAAAACTCCTGGTAGTGATCAAGGAAATCCTGCATCGCCGCGGCATCCCGGATGTCCACTTTGGTGGTATCAGTTCCTACGCTCTGACCCTCATGACCATCAGTTTCCTGCAACTTCACGCTCAGCCCACCCGGCCCCACCGACAACCTGGGTGATCTGTTGCTCAAGTTTCTGAAGCTGTATGGAAAAGATTTCAACTACAACTCCAGCACCATCGTAATCACCGGCGCGGGACAGGTTATTGATAAATGCATAGCACGCGGCAGATTCTGCGAGCCGCCCAGTCAGACCTTGAGCATCCAGGATCCGGTGAATCCCAGGAAGGATGTCGGGCGGCCGTCGTTTCGTGGGGCTTTAAGGGTGAAGGGGGTGTTCGGCCGTGCGTATGATGCGCTGCAGATGAAGATCAACCAGTCGGTGGCTGGAGGTATGCGGCATTGCAGTACAAGAATGTTTGAAAATTTTTGAAAAATACTGCATGTTCCATGAAGCACAAATATAACTGACGCAACCGCCAGTATTCGGTATTAGTATTTATTATGTTAAATTTCAGTGAATCACCATCATTATCGGAATTTATATAAGAATACGTTCGCAGACGTTAACAAAATATGTTATAAATAGATAAAAAAACTATATAAATATAAAATAAATATATATTTATATGAATAGCTACAAACAAAAAATAGCCCTTAGATAATTCCAAATTAAAAATTAATCTTGATCAGTTTCACACTAAATTCCATGTATAGTAAACCATGAATGTAAAAAATAAAGTAAACCATGTATAGTATTCCATAAATACGTCAGTATATACTGCGAGTTCGGCTGTAATTTTAGGCGGAGCTATTGGCAGTTATCTGCAAGCCGTTTTCGAAGCGAAGTATTGAGGAATTTGATACTGTGGATGTGCCATGGCCATGCACCGAGTCACCGACAGATCGGTATTTGCAAGACGGCAGAAACGAAGAGTGGCAAAACGTGCGATTTTGAGTGTCATAGTCTTGTCGCGTTCCTTTTTAATCTTTGTAAATGGTATTTATTGTAAGTGGCCAAATCTAAATTACTTATCTAAATTGCTGTACTTTGTCACCGTATCCCGTTTTTTGTGTTAAAACCAGTTGCAATAGCGGATAACAGTGTAATTTACAGAGGACTGCTTTTGTTGTGTTCGTGAATCTTTATTCTTAATTGTGTTTTCATATTGTATGAGAAGCTACAGGATGTAAATACAGCGCAGATAACTGCATTTTGGCGATGTTTAATATCCCCACATATTTTGTGTTTTTATTGTGCAATTAAAAAAAATGTTCGAGAAAAAGAGAAATGGGATTTACGTGTTCGGCAGTTGCGTTTGATATCGTTTCAGGACGTGACAGAGTATACGGTACAAACAATTTGGCCGTTTGGGTAGTAACGTGTACTTCCGAGATACTCGCACTGAAATAGTACCGACTGCAGATAAAAAAGCGTGATTACGCCCGGCGCCATTTTCCGTTCAGAGCCTAACGGATGCGTAACGATATGAATGGAAATTCTCATATATAAATACTGTTTACATTTTCTTTTAACGGCCGTGTGACGCCTTTTAATAGCGCGTGCTATTGTTCCTCGGGAACGTGAACAATTTAGCTTCTTTACCGGGCAGAATCATTCCAGCGATAAAGTAGCACTTATATGATCTTTCCTTGGCTTCGCCTACGGAGCTGCAACTACTTTATCAGACAAGGGAAAAGCAACCTACCGCGTGACGTTGGCTACCTTACCAGACAGCTCCACAAAGCAAGCGATTTGAGAATGACGACATCAGGTGATATCACTGCGTTTTCAGCGTCCTACTTTTCGCAAGCCCTGATTTCACACAGCTCGCTGACAGTTTCGTAAGCATCTGAGCTCTCGCTCTCAATTTGAAATCGCTGAAAGTTTCTCATATCCAGAAAAGGATCAAAGGCAGAGGACCAAAATTGTCCCCGAAATCTCAGATTTCGAAATCATGTCCAGTCCAAACTACCGTTTCCCGCAGTTTTCCATCTGGAACACGAGCCCGCCACCGTGTAACTACGCTTCCCTGGGTCTTCATGACGAGATCGAAAACGTGTACAAGCAGATCCACGGTAATGGACGAGAATCGGCCAGGCGTCGCGCTGTCCTTCAGCGCATCGGGAACATCATCGCCTGGCTGAATCCGGGTGTGTTGGTCGATTGCTTCGGCAGCACATCCACCGGATTGTTTATCCCAGACAGCGACATTGATCTTATCGTCTTCGTGCCAGAGAACCCACTGTTGCTCGTCAATGGCTACCAGGCTGATCGGGTGCAGTGGCTGGAAAGACTGCAGAACCAGTTGATTGTGAATGTCACTCCAGGAATCCGATTGGGACGGATGGATTTGTACAAGTATCCATCGATGCCTGTTCTCAAGGTTACGGATGTGGAAAGCGGATTGAAGTTGGACATTTCGGTATGTACATTTCACAAACAACAGGCTTGAAAGCATTTCTTTGAGATTTTACTTCGCGGGACGGTAGAATGCGTAATTTACCGAATTCTGCAAGATCTCCTTCGTTCTCAGTATAGCAAAGGCTGTTCGACTGCGTGAATATAAAATTGGAAATCGTACCAAATTGTTCACTAGTCATGCAGCTTGATAGTTGTGAAGTAAAAACGCACGAAATTATTGCGGGAAAATAGTACTATTGAACTCCGTAGAGATGGTTAAAGTTTAGTTGAACTATTTCTGCAAGACCTCCTTCGTTTTCAGTATACGCACAGGCTGTTCGACTGTGTGAATATAAAGTTGAAAATCGTACCAAAAATGTTTACTAGTAATATATCCATATGCCGCTTAAAAACGCACGAAACTGTTGCGTGAAAAGAGAGTTCTATTAAACTCCGTGGAGATGGTTAAAGTTATCGAAAGTTCCACTCTTGCAGTGTGCTGGATCGACAAGCGGCCAGCCCCACTTTGGCCTGCACAACTCCCACTGGATCCGCTCTGCTATTGTCCAGCACCCCACCCTGCCCAAACTCGTCACCATTCTCAAAAAACTCCTCCAGCATCGCCGTCTGCTGGGCATCGCTGCCGGCGGTATCAGCTCCTACGCCCTGACCCTGATGGCGATCAGCTGCTTCCAGCGCCTGGTGACCGCCAATGACAATCTCGGCGATGCGCTGCTCAAGTTTCTCCGATTCTTCGGGAAGGATTTCAGCTACAAACGCTCGGCTATCGTGGTGGTGGAGCCGGGAGGGTTCGTTAGTAAAGTGGAGATGCAAAAGAAACTGCTGGAGCGACCGGGGATCCTGTGCATCCAGGTAGATCGAAAATGTTTGAAAGATTTTGAACTTCATCTCGCGCAAAGTTTTGAGGGAAAGTTGAGCGTTTTGAACAAATTCTGACAAAATGATTAATGATTCATCAAGGTACTCTTGACTTGCGGTAAATCATTGCTAATGTTGGTTTTGGTTCTTTTAGCCAATTTGAACCGCTTTCGGTAATTCGCATCCAGGTATCAATATCAATTACCTGATGACTATCAAATCTCTAAGATTTCCCGGATTTTTCTGGTGTTACAAATTTTTTTTCGAGACAGTTGACAGTTTTCTTTCTCGGTTCGCATGTGACCACGATGTAATCGTGTAACACGTTTTTTACGTTAAAATCCAACTTTTCGCTCGTTTTTGGACAATTTTAGTGAATGAATTCAAAAAAATGAAATCATGAATCTTGGTGTTTAGGATCCGGTGAATCCGGCGAAGGATGCGGCGCGACCATCACGACGCGGGATGGAAGCGGTGCGGAAAGTGTTCGGGGAAACGTACGACCAACTGGAAGAACGTGTGACACAGTCTGCAGTTCTTGGGAATCCCGAGAGTTTTTTCCGCGGTATGTTGGACTAAAGCAGTTCCTGTGGATGCCTTCTGTTAGTTTGTTCGTTACGTTCGAAAGTTATTGTTTTCCCTTTCGAAAGCAGGTTATTGTTTATCTTTTTCCGTTGTTATTGTTTTCCTGATTCAGGTCTGCTCTCCATGGTTGTTGGGCGGATGATTAGTATGGAAGAGTACTTTTGTGCGTTTGTTGTTTGGTTTTTTTGCTTTCCGGGGATATTTCCGATCGTTGAATGTTTTGCGTTTTGATGGGATAAACTTGTTATCATAATTTGCTTTTCGTATTATTATTTTAGCTTTTATTATGAACTTGCCTCGTTATCGCGAAAAAGAACTGTTACCAAAAGTAACTACACGTTCCCTTCAGCTACAAACTGCCGCCTGATAAAATTAAGGAACCTTCATATCATAAATTCGCTTTACAGAAAGCCTGGGACCTGGGTGTTTGTTAAAGTCTGCGAACATGCTTATCTGCGGAACATCTTGATACGCGTTGTTCTGCAATACAAGAGTAATAAGTTCAGTAATAAGATAGCTTTCACTATCATCGATGCCGGCTCAAAATCCCGGATAGTTCCGCTCGGGATGGTCCACCGTCTCCCGTTCGTAATTGGCGAATCCCGGATAAGGCAGAGTGGAACGTTTCCTTACGTATACGGGCTCGGGCTGCGTCACACAGTTTTCAGTTCCTCCTAATGTGCGGTAGGTTGTTGGCATCGTAGGCGTTGGAAACTCATCGTCTGTCAGTGTATAAATCATACTTGTCAACACATAACTGGTATATTACTACCGTATTATGATGTCTGAAGATATTCCACTTCTTGGCACGTTTAGAACAAATAAGACGTCAACGTTTACCAATAGTTTTTCTTGGTAAGTATGTGAATTTTATGTTAGCAAATTCAAATAATAGCAAACTTTTGATTACGTACGCGAATTTTCTGGTACCATTGTAGGAGCACCGAAGGTGTAACTGGATAACATTGTGCAAAGGAACAGGATAGCAATACCAAATCCGGTGACATCCATGGTAGTGAGAGCTTCGTCTTAATTTTTAAATTACTGTAAGCCGTGTCACTGTGCGAAACTGCTAGTACTGTCACGGCGGCTGAATGCGGAATACTTAACTTTCTTGCAGTAGGTGCTGCGAATGCGGACCAGTTTGTCAACCGCATTTGTTTTCGTCCGTTATTAGATTTCGTGGGAGATTTGATTAAAATCGGTGCTAAGGTCAAAGCCTTCCTGTCTACGTAGAAATGCAACTGGAGAGTTTAAAGCCCCATAATTCATTGCAGTACCGCCAGTTCATCGCGTCGAAGCCGATGACTTATTGATTGTCCAGTTTATAAGCACTTCGGCTGTGTAGAACTCTCACTTGTACTCAGCACTTTACCAGTGCCAAACCCAAAATGAGTGTGCTGATCGGGGTTCGGCGATCATGACAAATGCTGAATCATAGTAATAATATGCAACTGTTGTAATACTGTAATACTACGCACTGAGTATGCAGTCTGTGTCCAGATCATAATTAGCAAGTTGCTTTTAGTGAACAGGTCTCGACTACCAGGTTTCGGATAAAAAATGTTGAATTATGTCATTTCACTGTCCTTTATGTACTAACAAGTAAGTGTTGCAGTCACCCATACGGCGGTGTTTTCCAACACATATTAACAAGGAATACATTCCTGTTTCGTAGAAACTTAAACTCGATTCATATACTATGGCGTACTGCGAAGGCTTGAATTAATTTATTTCATCAGCCATGCCTCAACGTGCGCGGACAGGAACAGTGCGCCATCTGGTAAACGCTAACGAAGTCCTGCACTTCCTAGTATGTTTTTATACTCCGGTCATATTCCTGTGTTTCCTGTATTATTACTTGCTTTGTCGGCCAAAACATCCAAATAGTTCCAATAAACCGTCGCGGCCACTTGGATAGGGGAAAGATATGACGGTATGCCGTGCACCTGTCCTCTAAGATTCCATAGTTCGATTCAGAATTCACTCGATTGCACGTCCAGTCCTAGACCTGTACGACGGAAAGAGCTGTCCAAGAAAGTGTGTGAGCGATTTTTCTATTGCCTGGTTTTGCATGAGTATGGACAGAAACGGAGACTATGGGTCAAAACAGACAAGATCCCTGGAAATTTCAGTCGCAGTCACCCGCGAAGGAACACACAAAGTCTCTTGTCCAAGATATCCGAACGGAACCGAGGCTCATGAATAACCAATCATGCAGCTCAGCAATGCAGCAGGTATCTTTTCGGTAACATTGTGTAAAACGTTCTTCAAGAAAGACGTGCTCTGCTGTAGCCTTTCACTAATGTCACATGTGCATTATGTGGATTGTAATTTTTCAGTGGTTTGCGAATCATTACGCATGAAACTTGTAAAACAACCTCTCCCGAAATATTTGCGGCTTTTGTTTCCTGATGCGCATAATCACGTAGAATGAGGTACAAAGGTAATTTTCTACTTTTCAGTCTTTCAAAAGAAAGCTTCAGGGGACGGATATAGAAACTGCACGTCCGTGACCTTTAATGTGCAAGGATATATTTTGTCTAAAAGTACAAGTTTTGCTCAACGATTAGACCTCCTTCAAGTTGGCTAGAAAGCGGAGGATGACTGCAAGTCTGCAAACAACATACGCCGAAACGTACATAAGTTGAGCTAATCACATTTATGTGCTGTTATGTATGCACGGGAACAGCACTAGCGCTCGTGATCGCAATCGGTATTCGGGCTGACACTGACAGTCCATACCATATTATCTAATAGAGGTACTGGGAATCAACCGTGCGGAGCGATTATGCAGCCAGATCGATTTCCGGCTCTACTAATCGTCCCGCACCAACACAATACCACCGACTGAGAAGAATATTGACAGACACACGCATGCCGCTAAGAAGCGCGTGCAGTATATGCAATGATTTTTTCTAACTTTTGACAGAACCCGTTTGCGATGTTAGAAGTCGTGATACTCCTGTTTACGGTATATTTTGCGTTTTCTCGGTTAAGGAACAAAAACCTGTCTAAGTCGTTTGGTGAATGGGACCGGAACAGTGGCCGGCGTCTGTATAGTGCCGGTTCTTTAGGTTTACATGAAGAAATCGACACATTCTATGCCAGCATCCATGCCAATGGAACTGAACGTCATAAGCGAGAAAACGTGGTCAGAATCTTTGCGGATTTCATTGTATCGCGCAATCCTGGATCGATCAGTGTACAATGTGTTGGCAGCACTATGACTAGCACTTTCCTTAGCACGAGTGATATTGATGTTGTTGTTAAATGCGATGGTGAGATGTGTCGGAGGAGATCTTTGTGGAACCCGGCGGTTTGGCTGGGAATGTTCCATAAGCAGTTGTCATCCAAGCTTGCTATGGACCAGTGGACGGACTTCGAATTGCTTGCATGTGGTGGAATACCATTTCTCACAGCTACCGATGTTAAAAGTCAAATCAAACTTAACATTTCTGTACGTACTGGATAGTTGTACCATTCACTAATTTCGCTACGAAAAAACCCACTTTGAATGCATATATAAATTGTACTCGTACTGACACAGGACATCATAAAAGAATAAAATGTCTACTCATAACCTTTTGAATTGCAGTGTTCTACGGACGTCATATCGATTTCTGACTTGAGCATACGCGGAACTGAATGGACAAACGCGGCCTTTGCTAAGTACCCCGATGCACCGAAACTTGTGACCATAGTTAAAGAACTACTTCGGCGACGCGGGCTGCTTGGAGTTCACGGCGGAATCAGCTGCTTCCTTATCGTTCTGTTAATGGTCAGCTTATTTCAGCGAGTCAATGCAGGCGCCGCCGATAATTATAATCTTGGAGATTTGCTGCTGAAATTCTTTAGTTTTTATGGGAAGGATTTTGACTGTGTTAACTATGCCATTGTTGTTTCCGATGATGGAAATATTATCGATAAGCCATCTCTAGGAAAAAGGCTATGGTGTCAGAGCCCGAATATTAGCATCGAAAACCCGGTGGAGCCGGGAAAAGATGCAGCCGATTCGTCGTCTAATGGTTGGGAGGCCGCCAAGTTGGTTTTTGAAAGAGCCTATGTTGTTTTGAAAGAACAGGTTGACCAGTCGGCGTATGGAGGAAAGACTAGCAGTTTTCTTGATGTGCTCCTTAGTTAATGATGTGCCACTGACGAAATGCACTTGCATAATGCTTACTGGTTTGAAAATAAGTCTGTGAAATTTACGACGAGTTGTTGAATTGTGAGCATATCTCTTTAGATTGTATACACGTATACAATCGCATGCGTAGATGTTTGGTTTCGTTGTTCACTGTAAACTTCTTTGATTGGTCAAGTATATGATTGTGGTGAAAATAAAAAACTACTGTCGTATGCGGGTGCATATCAGTGCATCGTATCTTTGTGTTGAATGATGAATCGGACCAGAAAAGAGTATGAGAAGTGCTGCAATTACCAACATACAACAAGCGCTGCTCAAAGTCCCATTGCGCAGACATCAGTATTTATTTTTACAAGCGTTAAGGTATTGCAAAACTGCACTGAATCAGCACAAGCGCTGCCATAAATCCTGGGATCATCATTATCCTAAAGCATCATCAGCGGAGGTGTTGTTGAAGGAGTTCTCCCCGCAGACAGCGCTCTTTCCTCCAGTAGCCAGTTCCGCGAAAACCAAAATACCGCTGACTAGTGCTGCTCCGGCCTTTTTAGACGAACAACAAAAGTATTGCACATTTCCTAACTTATGGTTTTTTTGTGGTTTTATATGTACCTGGAACGCGCTGTCGCGTGTGATAACCACTCCATACAAAGTAAAGCAAGGGAGATCGCTGTATCTTCCACGTTGAAGACTGAATGTGATCCAATCGTCTACAGACCAGATGACCTTTGCTCCAGAATCCAGGCCAGTCTCAATGGCCTTGACGGCATTCTGACTCTGAATGTCAAAGCATAAAAACATTTAGTGTATTTTTATCTGCACAATTATGTAAGTACTTACCACATTCAGAAACCAAAAACGTAAGCCGTTAAGTATGACGAAACTTACCTTTTCGGTTGTGTAAACGCAAACAGTTGCCAGCAAAACCAGGAACAAAATGGACTCCACAAGTACGGCAGCCTTTCCTCCGTTGGGTTCTGGACAACTATGATACGACGAACCGATTTCAAATGAATAGGTAATTGTAAAGCCCAAGGCAGTGCAGAATCGAATTCCAGCTATAATCGAAAAACATCCATTCGAATCGCGAACAATGCTAGAGAGTTGCGCGTAATGTAGGTACTGTTCGATCGGAACGGCTTTACCCGCAACCAACAACGTGCGAATATTTTGCGCGGTATGGTGAAATAGTCTGCCAGTTAGTGCTGCTAAGAAGATTACTAATCCGATCAAAAGATGGCTACCTATATGAGAAATACGTACTGCGCAAAAGTATAAGCGAGTGATACATTCCACAAAATGTATGGAAAGAGATGAAAAGAATTCTGATTGATAATACTCGATGGCTTTTATCAATTGCTGACCAGTTTCCTGTTTACGAATGAAGTAACCGCTTATCGCTCCACACAGTACAAAATAGACACTGATTCCTATCACTAACACACAAGCATCTTTCCGGCGTATCCATTTCTTACACTGTTCATCCAGTTTTTTCGTCACTGCAATGATCCGACCGCTGAATGACAATGCTAAAATGGCAAACGGTATATATTCCAGGCAGATGATCACCTTGATTGCTCGAACAACCTGGATGGAAAATTTGTTGGCAGTTTCAAGCTTCATATGGTAGTACGCGCTTACTGTACGCCACGTCATAGGCGTTGAAGCAGTTAGCCAAAATGATAAGAGAAACATAAAAAAACATTATAAAACGTAAGAATGCCATCAATTTTGGACGATTTTCGAACGGAGAGAAGAAGTGACCGAGCATCTGGAGAAGAACAGTCCATATTTTCACGATGCTCCAGATGAAACCGTGTTTGTCACTCGAGGAATCCATTCGCTTATCGTTCTTGGGTAAAGAAACACTCTTATACGCAAGGTAACACAGTATGGCTGTGCAGTGCGTATTTAAAGTTAGAGCGTTTAAAATTAGAACAATTTAAAGTTAGGACATCATTGGCAGTTATCGCGGAGACATCCGCTTGGTGCGTTGTTGAGGATAATAATAATAATAGGAGGTTTATTGTCTGTCGGCAGTGGCACGGGACAAAGTCACATCAAGGCGTCGGACATATGTAATCAATCCGTACAAAATGCTTACAGAATTAATAAGGGACCCGAAGCGGCATATTCGCAAAAATATGAGACCATGAGCCCGACATGTTGTGCAAAATATGCTGATCGTGTGGTATTTTTTCACAAGGGAGAGTGAATAATTATGAGTTTTTGAAGTTATTAGCTGTTAACATGGAGGGCAATGTTATGTCAAAGCATTGTGAAATGCAGAGATCGCGTCACATTTGATCAGATGATTTTTCAGTGGACAGAAGAAGTGGCCGAACATCTGGAGAAAGACAGTCCATATTCTCACAACTTTCCTGATGAAACCGTGCCTCTCTGTGTCTCTCCCTCGAAGGACCCTTTGGTTTGTTGTTCTTGGATAAAACGCCAGTTATCGTTTCTGTCATACTTGGCATACTGTAATGGCGTGAAGATTGATTTACGTTTGAGGTTTAAATATTAATGGAACGAGCCCGGAAGGTCCGTTTAATGTGTTTTCGGATATTGTATTATACCTTCTATATACGCACGTACTACAGAGTAGTTAACCAGTGACCTCGCATACGAGTATTTATATAATTACACTTCCTGGATCAAACAAATATCGGTGAACTGGTGCAAAGTGAATAACTTGTATAAACATATGCCGGAAGCAAAAGTGATTACAATCCATCGAGTGTAAATATCGATACAACGATCCCATGTAAATACCTTCACAGAGCCGATACTGTAATATCGAAATCCAGCTCCAGGTAAAGAACTGGGAATAAGTAATTATGTGCTAAATGCACTCATACTGTCTACTGACTGCCGTCTTCTGCATAGCATGCGTATTACAAAGCATTTCCAATTCACACAGGAATAGTATTCCCTATGAACGAGCTCAACGATTGTGGTAAATTTATGCTCTTTCTATAGAGAAAGGACTATGTCCCAAAAGTGCCGTCTCAGCATATCCTGAAAAGGTCAGAAGCATTTTCGCAATGACGGCATGTAGTTCCTTATCCTTGCCTGTCCTTTCTTTCCTGCAGTTTCCTTTAACTCCGTTGTATTCAGACTATGTTTTTAAATTAGTTTCAAATTTGAGCGAAACAGATCGGAATCCAACAACTCGTTCCCTTCCCTTGTGAGTGGCGGAAGTGACTCTGTCTGCGAAGTATACGAGTACATACACCTACGTCATAGTAATACTTGCTTACGGATTTGCAGTGTTTCCGTACAGATGATCGATATCGCATCTGTTCGTGCACAACTTTCAGGGTAATTTGGATTGTTTTTAGTACCATGTTAAACGCCTAACATTGTAAGCCCAAGACTGGCTTTATTTATTGCTTTGACAAACAAAATATTCTTACTTGAAATTCGGATACCTTTTGACACTTTTTAACTTGAGTATTGACCATTCATTTCTCCAGTTGTCCGAGTTCATAAAAATGTGCATATCATATGTGCTTACGGCTGTGAACTGAAACCACAGGTGACCTTTCCAGCCGTGCCCGGCCGTTTGATAAGTATCTTTGTTATCTCTGATAAAACAGCAAAGCTGAAAACTGTATTAGGAGAGATGCATGCTATACTAGCTGTGAACATAAAAACAGCTTTCGTACGTCAGGTTTTTGCATACTTCTACAGTCATGCAAATCTTGGAGTATCGGAAATCTTGGAAGTCAGGAAGCAATAGCAAACGTAGTGTTGATCGAGTTATTTCCACAGACCGTGCTCTTTCCTCCATTAGCCAGTTCAGCGTAAACCAGAATACAGCTTACAAGTGCCGCTCCGGCCTTTCAAGATGAACAACAAAGAGTACGTAAACAGCTTGCAAACAATTATTACTGTAGTACTGCAGCCAAAAGAAACTCACGTTTCCATGACTCTGAAATGTGTACTTTTTGTCTTACCTGAAAAGCACTGTCGCGTGTGATTACCACTCCAGCCAAAGTTAAGCATGGCAGATCGTCATAACTTCCTCGTTGAAGACTGAATGTGGTCCACTCATCTGCAGTCCAGTTGACCTTTGCTCCAGAATCCAAGCCAATTTCGACTGCGTTCACGGCATTTTGACTCTGTATTAAGCACGAAAATGTTAATGCCGTAAATTCATACATTATTCTAAGAAAGCAGAAGTACACCTCGGTCACTTACACTGCCTGTCTCTGCAGGCGTACAATAGATTTTTGTCTGGATTCACGAACGGAAGCACGGTGAGTGCAAGTTTATGGACTGCTTACATACAGTATATGCTTATGAAATACTTCTACACGATGACTAGCATAGAGCATTTTATAGTATGTCTCAGTAGAAAACTCGAGCAATCTACTTCCTGCGGTTAAGAGCACGGGCACTCGTAATACCGGCGATCTGGCGTTGGTTGAGCGGTGCATCGGAAAAGCGTGAGGGGGTTACCACCCAGAGTTTCAAAGTGCAACGGGTACGCTACATGTGGCTTTGTCTAGCTAACGAAAACCTAAGTGTCAGTACAAATTCTCCCTCCCTCCCAGTCTGCGTGTTGTATAGCGTTATTCAGAATTGTTCTCTTTTTCGTGTGACTTGTAAGTCATCGCTCGCGTTTGCTTGCCGTCCCTGTGTTCAGGTGGTGCTTGCTGCGTAGGGTTCCTGGCGTCTTTTGCATGTCTCAAAAGGGCGAGCGGGCGCTTGCTCAGAGGTCATGCCAGCTGTCATCACTGTGGCCTAACTTCGTCGCTGATACTAGTACACACCCACAACCACAGTGATTGCGTACCTATATATGAAGACCTCTGATAAGTACATATAAAGCTTACTTTTTCGGTTGTGTAAATGCACGCAATTATCAGCACGATGAGCACTAAAATAGACTGAACAAGTATCGCAGTCCTTGCTCCGCTGGGTTCCGGACATTCATGATACGACGAACCGATTTCGAATGAATAAGTAATTATAGAGCCCAAGGCGGCGCAGAACTGAATTCCAGTCATGATCGAAAAGCACCCATCCAAATCTCGAACAATGCAAGTAAGTTGCGCATAATGCAGGTATTCTTCAATCGGAACGGTGTTACGCGCTCTTAACACCGTCCGAATGTTTTGGGCAATATGGTGAAACAGTCTTCCAGTTAGTGCTGCTAGGAAGATTACTAATCCGAACAAAATCTGTGTTCCCAGCACAGTAATGCTTTTCGTACCATAGTACAAGCGAGCAATACTATCAACATATTGCTTCGAAAAGCTTGGAAAGTAACGGGACTGATAATACTCAATGTCGTCTACCATTTTCTGACGAGTTCCCTCGAGAATCAGGTAACAGCTTATCGTTCCAAACAGCGCAAAATAGGTACTGATGACAATCAGTAATAGACAGGTATCTTTCCGGCGTATCCACTGCTTGAACTCGTTGTCTAATTTTCTCGTCAGTGCAATGATCCGCCCACTGAATGACCACATAAGAAGGACATACGGGATGTCTGCTAACACCATGATACATTCGATTGCTCGAAGAACTAAGATGGAAAACTTGTCGAAATATTGAAGCTTATAATAGTAGACTATGTCAAAGAAGTAAAGGGAGTTAACCAGAACGATAAGAGAAACGTAAGAAACCATTATGGAGCGCAAAAATAGTGTCGATTTCAGGTGATTGTCTAGTGGATGGAAGAAATGGCCGAGCATCTGGAGAAGGATAGTCCATAGTTTGACGACTTTCCAGATGAAGCCGGGTCCCTCGCTCGAAGAATCCATTGATTTGTTGTCCCTGGATAGAAAATCGGTCTTCGGTTTAACTTTATTCGACATAGCTGCGTGTGGATAAAATGGAGTACTGCTTGAATATTAAGTATTGATGATGCATCTGCATTATACGTCGTACATATTTTATTGCAGTTGAACAGTGACTTTGCATTCCGGCACACAGTACACAATCATGCATGAAACAATAATCAGGGAACCAGCACAATGGGGACTACTTGAACAAACATACGGGAAGTAAAAGTGTTATAATGGATGGAGAGTCAATACCACAGTGCCATATAATTATCTTCGCGGAAGTGACATTGCAATATGTAAGACGAGCCACCGACCAAGTAAAGAACTGGGAATAAGAAATTCTATCGTATGCATTCTCATTACTATTTTAAACTGAAGTGTATTCTCATATCGGCCGAGATCTCGTGCTATTTACTGGGGGGAGTCCATTACTTGACGTGTCACGTTCCTATTACAGAGCATGGCCAGCGGAACGGTACTGTCGTCGGTACCTTTTTATGTACAAAGCAACGAGCTGCGCGATCGTGGCGAATTTATGCTCTAGGTAGCTATTCGAAAACGACTATTTCACAAAACTGCAGTTTTGTACAGTTAACTGCTGTCTTAAATTTTAGCAGCAGTTAACTGCTGTCTTAAATTTTCTCTCTCGGAGGCACAACTTCCAAAGGTTGGTTATATGTACTGTAGAACGCAGAACCACTCGGAACTACAAAAAGTAGTCCCATATGGTGCAGGGACCTGTTTTCCCCAAGTACTACATGTCCCGCGGACGTTGGTCCAGAAAATCAAAAGGTCGCGGAACGTTTTGTCGCTGGGACGTTTAGGACGGTCCTTGCGATCGGCGCGCGAGATCCACCAACCCTGTGCATTTGCTGTAGTGCATTCGCGCGCTGTACATGCCCACCACGGAAACCATCAAACAATATATAACTTAGAGAACTCCGAATTTTACATTTTAGTACGCAAAATGATTCTTTTTATTTTCAAATTTCTGGTTACAACGGTAAAGACCGTATTACTTGTTTACGGTGGTAACTGAAAACACAAGGTTAGTCACTTGAGTTAAGCAACCTGTCAGATTTCATTGACAAGCAGTTTTGTTCACTGTAAGCAATCAGGAGCAACAAGAGCATGGCGAGCCAATACAAAATTAGACACAAAGCTAGCTTTCGTACGTTCAAGTTTTACATTCTTAAAATGATTTTATACATGCGCCATCGTGAATCTTGAAACTCATAAAGGTGCAGTGGAAACGTTCTTGGCAGAGTCCATCCCACACAGAGCGGTCTTTCCACCATTAGCCAACTCAGCGTAAACCAAAATACAGCTTACAAGAGCCGCTCCAGCCTTTCAAGACGAACAACAAAGAGTTGCGATTTAATAACTACCACAGCCTATGGGTAAATATGCATTTCCATGACTGAAATGCACAATTCTCTGTCTTACCTGGAAAGCGTTGTCCCGCGTGATTACCATTCCAGCCAAGGTAAAGCATGGCAGATCGTTATACCTTCCACGCTGCAGGCTGAATGTGACCCAATCATCTGCACTCCAGTTGACCTTTGCTCCAGAATCTAAGCCAATTTCGACGGCGTTCACGGCATTTTGACTCTGTATATGAAGCATGGAAATGTTCTTGTCGTCAATGCATACTTTCGAAGCGCTTACGCTTATAAGCTAGAGTCCATAATTCGCTAAGATTCTATAGCGACAACGACATTTCGCAGTTCTTAGAATAGCTTAGCGAAACGTAGCGAGTTGTTATACTTTCAAGTTCGGAGCGACGTTCAGTGCCAAAGTGTCTTATTCGACCATGGACCAGCTCAAGTCTGGGAGGCATGGATTTACCGGTTAACGTGACAAGTATGACGCTTACTTTTTCGGCTGAGTAAATGCAAGCAGTTGTAAGCACAACAAGAATTAAAATGGACTGAACAAGTATTGCAGTCTTCCCTCCATCGGGCTCCGGACAACCAGTATACGACGCACCCATTTCAAATGAATAGTTAATTATAGAGCCCAAGGAAGTGCAGAACTTAATTCCAGCAATAATCGAAAAGCATCCATCCAAATCTCGAACAATGCTAACGAGTTGCGCGTAATGCAGGTAGTCTTCGGTCGCAACGGCCTTGCGCGTACTTAACACCGTGCGCATATTTTGCGCAATATGGTGAAACAGTCTGCCAGTTAGCGCTGCTAAAAAGATTGCTAATCCGACAAAAATCTGTCTTCCCAGCATAGAAACACGTCTCAGGCCATAGTATACGGGAACAACAATTTCCACATAATCTTTCGAAAGTGATGAAAAAAACTGTGCCTGATAAAACTCGATATCTTCTGTCAGTGTGCGACCAGTTTCCTTTTCGTGAATCAGGTAACAATCTATCGTTCCAAATAGTACAGAAAAGAAAACAATGCCAGTCAGTAATAAATAAGTATCTTCGCGGCGTATCCATTTCCTGAAGTCCTGGTCCAGTTTTTTCGTCAGTATAATGATCCGTCCACTGAACGACAAGATAAGAATGGCATACGGTATGGCTGCTAACTGGATGATACTGTCGATGGCTCGAACAACTTGGATGGAAAATGTGTTGGAAGTTTTTAATTTATAATAGTAGACTGTGTCATAGAAGTAACAGCAGTTAACCAAAACGATAAGTGCCATGTAAGAAAGCATTACGAAACGCAAAGCTAATGTCGATTTCAGGTGATTTTGCAAGGGATAGAAAAAGTGGCCGAACATCAGGAGAATGATAGTCCATGTCTTCACGATGTTCCAGATCAAACCGTGCTTAATCTGAACATTCGAGGATTTCATTGGTTAGTAGTTCCTGGGTCCGAAACCAAACTTAACGTCAATCTTGCATGTAAATCTGATGCCGTAGTATGTGGATGTGCTTTATATATAAGTACGTTTCATGTCGAACTATTTATGCAGGTAGCCCTGGATTCCGTTTGCTGTGGTAGCGGATGCTGATCACGACAGTGAGGTTTAATTCAATGGCACACAAACGCTCGTTCTGGGTAAGCGCAGCTGGCCTAACATATCGATATACAGTACAGTAAACACTTCCTCAATTGAAATAATGATCGGTGAACTGGTACAACGGGAAAACTTGTATAAACATACTAGTACTGGAAACAAAAGTGTCACGGTGCCTGGAGTGTTTCATACTACGATCCAAGGTAATTCCCTTTCCCCGGACTGATATTATATCTGCACATACGTAAGCGCCCATTTGCTGACATTCCCATTACAAAACATTCACAGGAACAGCATTTCCCTTACGAATCACGTTGTTTATCAACAAACTGAGCGATTATGGCGAGTGTATGCTTTATCCATATGCAGAGAAAAGTTGTTTCGAAACTGCCGCCTCAGATTTCAGAAAAGGTCAAGGACAGTTTCCATGAATTCTGTGAGTTATCGATGCGTGGCTGTTGTTGTAAGGAACCCCGTCGCGCAAAGTGTCAGCGGATACGTTGACCTTCCCGCGTATGATCACTACAAACATGTACTGTAATGGCTTCTAGAATCAAGAGGGAAAACAGTGCGGCAGCCAGAATTCTGCGGCAGGCTACTGAATAAATTGTGTGAAAATGCAAGCCTGCGAAAATGCTGTACTTTCCATTTCCGTACACAAAAAAACTGCCAAACCAAGTGCCTCCGGATTCACATGCATGCACTGTAATCGTATCTAGAATGTGTATTCACAAGGACCTTCTCTGAGCAACTTTTATCGAGTGATCACGGTTACCGAGTTAATATATCGCCCAATGACCACATGTATAGATATTTTCAGATTTTGTTCGCTGAAAATGTAGTTTTTCTGTCTGCAATCATCAGAAGCGAGAAGAGTATGACAAGCAGATTCGAACAGACACAAAACTTTCAGGTTTAGGTTTTGCATTCGTATAAGGATTCAACACGTGCACCATCGTGAAACTTGGAAGTCAAAAAGTGTGCGTGGAGATATTGTTGATAGAGTCCATCTCACAAAGAGCGCTCTTCCCTCCGTTAGCCAACTCCGTATAAACCAAAATACTAGAACTTAGAAGTGCTGCTCCAGCCTTTTAAGATCAACACCAAAGAGTACTTCAGCAACTGGCACATTTGTTTTCTACAGTTGGTACAGCCTACTGTATATGGGAAACTATACAATATTTCCATGACTTCGAAATGTTAATTTTTCTGTTTTACCTGGAATTAAAGCGCTGTCGCGTGTGATTACCACCCCAGCCAAAGTAAAGCATGGCAGATCGTTGTATCTCCCACGTTGAATAATGAATGTGATCCATTCATCGGCAGTCCAGTTGACCTTCGTTCCAGATTCGAAGCCATATTTAATGGCCTTCACGGCATTCTGACTTTGTATACCAAGCACGAGAACGTTCTTACAGCAACGGCACACTTCAAACTTCTTATGTGCTTGCATAAGCAAAAACGTTTAATAATATATTGCAGCAATAAAACATTTTTTTGTTTCTCCTGAATGCGTGTGCGATTATCTGACGTTTGTTAAGGCGCTCGCAATAAAGGGCATTAGTCCAGGAGGTCGACATAAGACTGTCAGCCGTTTACTGCAATGATCGAGTTTCAGTCAAAAGCGCTAGCTGTTACATCTGCCCGTGCCCCGCATAGTGGGATGTAAATGGTGATCAAACTACAAGTGTATCCACGTTCCCTTCCGTCGAGCCCACACATGTAACGTGTAGCGGTTTCTTGCGTTTTTGACAATTTTACAGAGGTGAAAGCGTGTGTCGAAAGGTCATCCTGGCTGTCGCTTTGATCTGCCGTGCATTCGCTATCTGACACGAAGCCCCACCTAATGCGTAACTAACTTACTAAGGCCTAACTAACTTAGTAATTAGAAGACATGCAAGCCTGTGAAGCATGGATCCGTACTCGTACTGTAACGACAATCACAATTAGTTATTAAGCACAGCTTACTTTTTCGGTCGTGTAGGTAAAGCAGCTGCAAGCATAATCAGAATGATACGGACTCCACAAGTACTGCAGTTTTTCCTTCACTCAGTTCAGGACAGCCATGATACGACGAAATAATTTCGAATGAACAGTTGATTATATGACCCAAGGCAACGCAGAATCGAATTCCAGCTACGATCGAAAAGCATCCATCCAAATCGCGAACAATGCTAGAGAGTTGCGCATAGTGCAGGTGTTGTTCGATCGGAACGGCTTTACCCGCACTAAACAGCGTGCGAATATTTTGCGCGGTATGGTGAAACAGTCTGCCAGTTAGTGCTGCTAAGAAGATTACTAATCCAATCAGAAGATGGCTTCCGATGTGAGAAATACGGACTATGCCAAAATACAAGCGAGTGATACTTTCCACAAAATCTATGGAAAGGCATGGAAAAAATTCTGACTGATAGTCCTCGATGGCTTTTATCAGTTGCTGACCAGTTTCCTGTTTACAAATGAAGTAACCGCTTATCGCTCCACACAGTCCAAAATAGACACTGATGCCTGTCGCTAACACACAACTACAAGCATCTTTCCGACGTATCCATTTCTTGCACTGTTCATCCAGTTTTTTCGTCACTGCAATGATCCGACCACTGAATGACAATACTAAAATGGCAAACGGTATATATTCCAGGCAGATAATCACCTTGAACGCTCTAACAACTTGGATGGAAAATTTATCGGCAGGTTCGAACTTATAGGCCACATCATAGGCGTTAAAGCAGTCAGCCAAAACGATAAGAGAAATATAAGAATACATTATAAAACGTATGAATAGCATCAGTTTTGGACGATTTTCGAACGGATAGAAGAAGTGACCGAGCATCTGGAGAAGGACAGTCCATATTTTCACGATGCTTCAGATGAAACCGTGTTTGCCACTCGAGGAATCCATTCGCTTATTGTTCTTGGATAAGAAACATTCCTATACACAAGTTGTTATTCCTATACACAAGTGCTTGACGTATTTAAAGTTGAAACATTATTGGCAGTTATCGTGGAGACATCCCTTTGGCGCGCTTTTGAGGATGCTTACACGTGCAGTAAATTGTAAATTATGAATGGATGAAGTTGTTGTTAACTGTTAACATACCGGGCAATGATATAGTCGTAGCAATCCTGTCACATCTTACAATTTGGAGGGAAAATTTGTCCAAAGTTTTCACTCTACAGAAAACAATAGGCGTAAAGGCAGTGATCCAAAATGATAATAGATGTATAGAAAAAAGCATTGTGAAACCCATAGATCGCTTCACTTTTAGACGATTTTCCAGTCAACAGCTAAGCTAGAAGTGGCCGAACATCTGGAGATTAGCGTGTTTCCGGAGATCACCATATTTTCACGACTTTCTTGATGAAACCGTGCCTCTCAGTGGCTCTCACTCGAAGAATCCATTGCTTCGTTGTTTTTTGGATACAGAAACCAGCTTTTGTTTCAACCGTATTAAATTTTGGTTTAATAGCGTGTGGAACGTGACGTTACGCGCTCGAAGTTGAAATATTAATGGAATTAACCCGGAATGTCCGTTTGCTGCGTTTTCGGATATTGTATTATACCTGCTACATACGCACGTACTACAGAGTAGTTAACCAGTGACCTCGCATACGATTATCTACAATCACACTTCCTACACCAAACAATTATCGGTAAACTGGCGCAAAGGGGATGACTTGTATAAACATATGCCGGAAGCAAAAGTGATTACAATCCATCGAGTGTAAATATCGATACAACGATCCCTTGTAAATACCTTCACAGAGCCGATACTGTAATATCGAAGTCCAGCTCCAGGTAAAGGACTGGGAATAAGTAATTATGTGCACGTGTATGTGTTTGTACACGTATGATACCATGGTACAGCAATAAACACATTATGTGCACTCATACTGTCTACTGGCTGCCGTCTTCTACATAGCATGCGTATTACAAAGCATTTCCAATTCACAAAGGAATAGTATTCCATATGAACGAGCTCGACGATTGTGGTGAATTTATGCTCTGTCTACAGAGAAAGGACTATGTCCCAAAAGTGCCGTCTCAGCCTATCCTGAAAGGGTCAGAAGCATTTTCGCAATGACGGCATGTAGTTCCTTATCCTTATCCTTGCCTGTCCTTTCTTTCCTGCAATTTCCTTGAACTCCGTTGTATTCAAACTATGTTTTTAAATTAGTTTCAAATTTGAGCGAAACAGACCGGAATCCAACAACTCGTTCCCTTCCCTTGTGAGTGGCGAAAGTGACTCTGTCTGCCAAGTATACGAGTACATACACCTACGTCATAGTAATGCTTGCTTACGGATTTGCAGTGTTTCCGTACACATGGTCGACATCGCATCTGTTCGTGCACAACTTTCAGTGTAATTTGGATTGTTTTTAGCTATAGTACCATGTTAAACCTAACATTGTAAGCCCAAGACTTGCTATATTTTGTTGCTATGACAAACGAAATATTCTTACTTGAAATTCGGATACCCTTTAACAATTGAGTGAGGCTATAGCCACCCATTCTCACCCATAAATGGCTATAGCCACCCATAAACACCCATAAAGCGCTATAGGCACCCATATTTGAGTTAGAAAAAGTGCACCCATAAACGCTAAAGCCACCCATAAAGAATTAAAAATTAAAAAAACCAAAAAATATGACTGTATACGTACTTTACACGATAGCGCGGAAGTTGAAAATGGTAGAAGTAGTGATTCTGAGCAACCAGCAAGCGATACCGAAGAGTCCGAGTCTGCCACTGCTGCCAGTGACCCTTTGATTCCACCAACAGCCAAGCTGGACGTTGTTGTCCCACAAGGACGGTCGCCGAAGAAACGGCCAGTTGGTTCCATAATTTTGAGATTGTGCGCTTTCCTGCTGTCGGATGACGCCCGAGAACGTAGAGCATGTATTAGCAGCAAACTAAAAATTGGCGCGATATGGGTGCCTGTAGTCTTTGGGGGTGCAGGAAACGATATGGGAGCCTATAGCGATTTATGAGTATTATGGGTATCTATAGCGGTTGTGGGTGTTTATGGGTGGCTATAGCCATTTCCTTATCAATTATTTAACTTGAGTATTGACCATTCATTTTACCAATTGTCAGAGTTCATAAAAATGTGCATATCAAATGTGCTTACGGCTGTAAACTGAAACCACAGGTGACCTTTACAGCTGTGCCCGGCCGTTTGACAAGTATCTTTGTCACCTCTGATAAAACAGCAAAACTGAAAAGTGTATGAGGAGAGCTGCATGCTACTGTGAACATAACAACAGCTTTCGTACGTCAGGTTTTTGCATACTCCTAGCATTCATGCAAATCTTGGAGTATCGAAAATCTTGGAAGTCAGGAAACACCAGTAGACGTAGTGTTGATCGAGTTCTTTCCACACACAGTGCTCTTTCCTCCAT
>JAQGAU010000809.1:0-23689 GCA_034698045.1 Paramacrobiotus richtersi | reverse complement strand
TCTGGAATTTTATTTTCTTGCAACAAAAATCTCTCGATTTAAACAAATCTTTGACCAACAGTCCAGCATAAACGTGATTAGCTAATTTTGTCTCCTAAGCGGTAGAAACAGCTTCAAACACACCCAGTGTGAGCATATATTGACGGCCTTAAAGGCTTTTTGTTACAAAGGCTATGTTGATTATATAGTTACTGTATACGTCCAGAGGTAATAATTATGTGGACGATACAGTACCAAAAAGAAATCGTGAAGTCGTTAACTGCGAAATTTTTTTATTATTATCATAGCACTGCAGAAGCCAAAGCCTTGGTAAAGGCATTTACATACGATAGGACGATTAAGTCCTGATGACTGGATTTTGGAACTGTTCGGATTTTTTGAATTTGGGTTTGGATTTTCGAAATAGAAATTTAGATAAAAGTACTTACAGTGTGAAAGCAGGTAATGTGCGATATGTACGTACACGTATCCTAACCATGTATAGCATATCAGTTCTAGGAATAATATAGAATTTGAGGATCCAGCAGAATTATCGATATTATTGAGCAGAAGAATGGAAGTAATAGTCAATCATTCTGAAGTAGGCATAAAACATAATAACAAAAGATACAAGCATGCAGTACTGCCTTTTACAAGACCCCAATGTCAGCTACCGTCGCCAACTAAAACTCGATCACGAACGAATCTATTAATTATTATTTTAACTGTTTTCAGATTTTTTACCACTTGATACCATATATAACTAAGAGAATGGTTATCCAAAATAGTACTCGTCCGAAAATATCAAATTGCCACAGGTTTGCTGAGATAATTCTTAAACAATTCATTGCTAATTTTATTGCGGATTTTATTTTGGGAAAGTAAGAACCAGACTACGCATATAAAAATAGCCAGGAATAGCAATAATTTGCTAGTATAAAAATTAATGAAGAAATTGATTAACCATCGACAATATTTTCACGTTTAATACGGCACTATAAAGCTGCCATATTGCAATGAAAAAGCTATAATTACTGTGGCATGTCAGTTTTTCTTCGATATACTGTACGTATCTACATGCCTTCCGGTTTGTTGTGGCATTTCACTGTTGACGACTTTGTTCCAGTTTATACGCGAAAGCATCTGCTGCTGAATTTTTTGTAAGTTTTTGATTTCGATAAATACCATTAGCTTTTCTTTAAAGCAGTCTACCTTATTTTCTAATTCGCGTTACACTTTTGCACGTATTATTATATTGACCGGCATGCATTTTCACGACAGAGGCATTCGCCAGGTATGTCACTCGGCATGGTCTTATCAGGCCATACAGAGCAACGAGAAAAGGCAAGATCATGCCGGGCGGACCTGTTTGGAGAATCTCTTTTGTGAAAAATCAACGACCCTAATATTCTGTTCAGTACTTTAACGTTTGACATCCATGAATCAATGATAATGCCGAATTTCGCTTCGCCTAGTTTTTTGGCAGTCTGTTGGAGTTTGTGGTTTAGCTTGGTTTAGTTTGAAATCATAAAACGTTCGTTTAGTTTGGCGCAGAGGAGAGCCAGCGGTTCCAGTTTAGTTTTGTATATGTTGGAAAATATTAGTTTAGTTTTTTTGAAGTAAACGATTTTTCATCTCCTCGGTGCAGGCCTAATCTTCATACATCAACACAATACTCCAACACGTAAAGTAATTAAATACTTCTAAGTTGATACAACCAGTTGATTACTAATAGAACACAACCGGTTTATTACTAATAGAACACAATACAACACGTTCAACATGAAATAATAATATATCCGTCTAAAATGGTTCTACGTAGATAACGTAGCAACCAAGCGAATCTGCGCAGTAAGGTGCGCGATTTTGTTACGTTGTGCCTGAAACAACAATAGCAAACGTTACGTATCCCTTTACTTTTGATAGACGTTTAACAGACTAACGGGCTTTTCTTCGGGTTACACGATGTAGCTATATTAAAATATTAATTTGTGCTGTGTAACAAATACTAACAATACAACGTACAGTACTCGTACTGGTAATACTGCTACATGTACAGCTGCAAGGGCTTTATTGTCAAATACAACTTGGGATTACAAGAGCGTGCGGACTTTGAAATTAATTAACAAAAGGCCCCTGTCGGGGCTGAATCACTGAAAAAAACATCATGTACAGCTAATATTAATACAATATAATTCAACCTGTACTACCACTGTGGTAATACAACACAACAGAGCACACATAGGCCCACATAGCCGACGGCCACGACAGTGCCGACAAGGGGGTACACACAGGCTCACACAGCCGACAGTGGTCGACAGGGGGTATACATAGGTCTACACCACGACAGTGTCCGACAGGGGGTAGACGTCCTCACAGACTACGGCAGTGCCGACGAAAAGAACTACACACCGCGACAGACGGCGTAAATGCCGACATGGGAGGTAGATATGTTTATGCGCATAGGTGCATGGTGGCACATCGAAAGTGTTACCGGGTCAGAATACTAGTACTAGTAATTCTATGTTGAAAATGACTGGATGAAGTGGCAACATTGGCATTACCACGTTTATCTGTTCTCCGTCAACCAGCGCGACGCTCCACGAAACTCCAGTCAAAAATGAATTTTTGTCACATGACCTTGAAAACAAAAATCCGGGATAAATTATTCGCATCACTCACTGCACAAAAACAACATCGGCGATATAATTAGTTCACTCGGGCTCCGTTTAGGGGTGGAGTTTACAGTCTCATTTGGATCGCAATATTGCCTCATAGACCGATATGCTAAGCTTAGGTTGGTCCAGCCAACCGCTGTCAACGCAGTACCAGCTCTGAAATGCATAACCTTTTACTGTTTATGCTTTATGGTGAATTTCATTGGTATGACTGTTGAAGGGATGAATTTTTGGGCATGCTAGAACTTTTCTTACTAGTGTGCTGATGTGGACGAAATGTAACTTCCCACATATGGTTCGTGTTTTATGTGATTATTTGTCTTTTTTTCTCGATTGGTTGTGTCAATGTGGATGGATTACTCATGCTAACAATGAGTTTTTCAGCATTAATTTATTATTCTATGACCTCTGAAAAGCTATACGAGTACTTAATTTCGTTGGTTCATAGTAATTATGTGAGCATCTCCTTAGAACATGTCAACACCTAGGTTAGAAATGACATAATCACTTTACCATTAAAAAGCTCAACGGATTAACGAGGAACAAGATTGCATTAACATGGTGTTGTATCCTGGGCGATGTGCAGGCTTTCCGTTAAGACGGTAAGGACCGGTGCAATGGAGATAAAATTATACGGCGACGGCAATTCTCTGCTGAGCCAGTTGACGTTTTCCTCACGACTGACTTCTACCACTGCACATGATAAAGTTATTATGGCCGAACACACTAATCGATGAACCCTGAATTATATCAGAAACATTTCTCATTCTATGCACGTGCTCAAATGACCTCCGCCATGTTATCGCTGCAAATGTTTAAAAGGTCAACTCCTCCAGCTTAAGGGGTTTAAATGGTGCTTGTATACATGTCATATAGAAACTTTTCACAAAATGTCGAAAACATATTGTTGTCATTTGGCAGTACGTTGAGGCAGTAAAGACAATTCATGGACGATATCCTGTTACTCATTAAAAAACTATAATTAAATTAGTTTCAACTTGGGCGTATGCAAACGGCTGGGTCATTGTTATCAGCTTCATCATAGGAAACTATCCGCTTTCTTCAGGTGCAATTTTATCATCACTGGCCTGCAGACTATTGTACTGGCTTATAAAATAGAAAAATAAAGTCTTAATCATTCAGACGGAGAAACGTATGTTATAATGAGATTCAAGTGTATTACATTCCGCAGACGGTAAAGGGTTTGAAACTTGGTATGATGCAAATGACCAATATGCATGAAGACAGCGATAAAGAATACCCGAAGTAACTACTGGAGAGCGGTACGTATTAAATGAGTCTATCCGAAGAGCAAGGCAATCACTGATTATTTCTTAGTGGATTTAGGGACGATTATGATGCTGTATAAGGACAGTAATTGTAAACAGTTTCAGCCTAATATATTAACGAATATGTTTTCCAACCCTGTGCAATAGAACCATATCCAGATCAAAGATGTGCATAGACATCTATAGGCAAGACGGCCCTTATCAGATCTCATGTTCAGTAGATCTGCATTAACTCAAAATAGACATAATCACTTTGATTTATTAATATTTGTGGAATGAATTTCTTATTCAGTTATTATACTTCTCGGGCGCACTCTCGTTGCTATAAGCGCTATAATGCCACAGCTCTTATCGGTTACGGTCAACACGTTTCTTTTCCGCACTGTGGTAGGAGAATTCGTCGTTTTCTTGGACTGTTTATCGTCCGAACGGGGTCCTGTGAAAACTGGGCTAAAGGAACCTAGTAGACGGAAATATCATTCTCAACAAGATTAGAATGCGAAGCGACATGGACCGCCATTTTCCATCCTGCCCTTGCTTCGTGCGAAGCACAAAATTGATAGATTTGTTTTCTAGCTCAATACCAATTAAAGCCAGCACAGGTAGTACAAGATATTGTAAACTTTCTCAAAATATGACGCCTAGTCCGCACGGAAACAGCGGCACTATCCTGTTACATATTGTCCAGCTACTTCAAGAAACCTTTCTGTTTTTCGAAAGGTTCAGATACACATTTCGATTTATATGTCTGTATATAAATTTATACTTCGTACTCACCGTACCCTGGAGGCTGGCTCAGGTGTTCACTGTCATGTTCCGCCAGTTCCATTTTGAAGCGCTAGCAGCGGCGGGTAACGCTTGCCGCAAATGATAACACACATTTTGGTCTCAATTGCAGCCACACACTTGAAGAGTCATATTCCACAGATTATATTACATAGCTAAGCGTGCTTGGTTAGCATGCGGCCCGGGGATGTGTTATAATTTTCTGAGTCCATGAAGCTCTCATCGTGAAGTACTTCGAATGTTGCTTGTTTTGCAATCATTTCACGCAAGCCGGTTATAGAATTTTTGTTGCTGTTGTTACCGTATGGACGGTTATGATTATCTCCATAGTGCCGGATAGCCGCATGACCAGACAAAGGGATAGGTGCATGCCGCGCTATTGATTATAGGCCATTAACCTCTGCATTGTTTAGTGTCTTGTACGGGAACGGTATGCCCGTGTCCTCTTTATTGCTCAGGTTAATGTATTCACATGGTTTGAGATTGGTCGAAATGTCGTAAAGTTGGCACTGGGCAGTGTCCAGTAGAATCACCATGCAAATGCACGAGTAAGGATCAACTTGAGAAGCATGAAAACTTTGCATGATTTAGTACGGCTGAGTACGGCTTGAGTACTGCTCGGAGTTGCTGGCTGTACTGTTTAACACCTTTGGAATATTGTACTATTGCGCTTAGATTCACACTGATTAAAGTTAAAAATCCCAGTACTGTTCTCGGTGACCTTGTGTACGTAGGATTAATATACTGGCTACATGTTAGTTTTACGTGCAGTCGGGGTAACACTGTTTAGAAGCTTACTGTCACAGCCTTCAGAATTACTGCATGACCTGAAAGAGCTGCAAGTGCAGCACAAAAGGAACGAAAATCCCAAACACTGAACGCACTATAATAAAAGACTACGCACCATACTGTAAAAAAAATACAAGCGGTTACTAGGACGAGGATCCGAAATGCAGTAATCCCGGAGCACCAACACAAATTACCGGATCGATACAGGTATGTACGTGTATGATGTTTTTCAAAAAATCGCAACGATCGTGCTACCATGTGAATGCGAAATCGATCAGCCCACGGCAGCAGTCCCACTTGTCCAATCGATGCGGCCGTTGCTTGCACATCAACCACAGCTTCAATGTTGTCGACAAGCATCCGTACGCGCTGAGTCCATATAAACCAAACCGCTGAAGATGAACACCCAGAAAGAAACAGTTTACCGGGTAGTTTGTGAATAGCAAATTTTCGCAAACTCCTGCGGCCTTGGAACAAGCCTCTTGTATTTGCGTATCCATGTTTCAGCTTCACTTGCGCTGCGAAAATAATCGTGATGCAATTTTGACTGGATCTTTTCAGAATCTGAAGCTTTAAGAAAGTGTCCTTTCAATTTGTATGAATGGCAAAAACCTTAAGTATTCGCAGTGAGTGAACGGTAAACCTAATTATCCTGCGACACTTGATTGTTCTGATTATGTTTCTGATTTTTCCCTAGAGTCAGAGTCCGGACTCATAAGGAATGACGGCCTTTCACTTTCCACCGGATTTCAGCGATAATACCTTGAGGATAAAAATATACTTACTGCTTCTGCATTTGTACCGGAAGCAGGGAGATAAGTGTATATGATTATATTCGGATCCTGTCCATCTAAATTTTTCTTGCATACAATAAGTTCGATACCGATATAATCAAACTCTGGCTTAGAAATGTTTTGCCGGTAATGTCTGAAACAGTTGTATATAGTTGCAAAGGAAACTAACAATCAGAAACACCTGTCAATCATTTTTCATCACATAATAATGACACTACTCCCACTTTGAATATTCGTATAAAACAGTTATGCAAATCATGTGAAAGAATGAGGTCAACTGCATGAGCACCAGAACCAGATAATCATTGTTTTTTCCTACATGAGCAGTCAGTTCAGATTTTTGCTGGCTACAGGAATTTTTTTGCGGCTTCAGGGTAAAACCGCGACATTTAATTTTGGCTATCGAGGAAATGGTTTCCGCGCATCTCCTTTGTTTCGGTCCAAAGGTCACCGAACGGTCGCGGATAATGATAACAGGATACAGTCTCATTTTTGTATCTGCATTGATTTATGCAGTTGTCACAACAGTACAGTTGTGCAGCAACACTGTTGCGACAAACCGTTGTGAGATCTGGAAGCCCGTTCCACATTTTGTTCGGAAAGTGCCAAATATTCTCTGGGATGATCGTTTTCGGCTGGTGTGGTTAACGGTATGGTTGCTGCCATTTCTTATTTATATGCTGCATTAATTTTCAGCTTGGTTACGATTGCGATACAGGCTGTTAATAAATTCAAGGCTAAGGCTATTTTGCCGCAGTGTGTGTAATACAGGTCACAATAGCTGGTTGGCTATTTTGCCGCAGTCTGCGCTAAATTAGCTGGTTGACTATTTTGCCGCACTGCGGGCGTTGTATAGCTGGTTGGCTATTTTGCCGCATACTGCGTAAAAGTAGGTGGTAGGCTATTGTGCCGCACTTCGCTCAAACGCATTGTTTTGTTCACGTTGTTAGCCCTTTTTGCCGTTCTAGCTGACAGACCTCAACCTATTCAAACAAACCGCAAAACATGTTCCAACAGAAAGCACATAATGCATTGTGCACGATAGAGTTCTGCAATGTACTGGAAAATCCAGTCCAATCCAAGCCATACCGGATTGGACGGATTTAAGGAAAATAATCATGGTTTTGGATTGGATTTGGATGCCAATCTGGCACAAATAGACTGGGCTGGTTGCGCAAACTAGTCCATAGTTTCCACAATTATTAGTCTAACAAATGCACTGGGCAATGTTAATGGTACAATACTAACATAAATGCTTATTTTGTTTGCTGCCAGCAACCTCAGGTCTGTTTGTTGTTCTTCCGTAAAAAAGGCCGCCTACCCAGTTGTAATAAAGCGCTACAGTTTCTGCCGAAGTGAAACATACATTTCATCAAACAAATTTCCTTTTTCGACTGCGAACTAACATAATTCTCAGGTTTCGCACGTACGTATAACCGAAACAAGCTTCGGGACTTCGGCCACTGGCTGGGCAAAAGCAGTTAAAACTTTTTTAGGAACTGCATGGTAATTATACAACTGATAAATATCACTATACCAATGTATATGTTGATTTTATATGTATGTGTAGGTTTATGCACGTTTACATGTATGCGTACATATATGTATGTTTATGTGTACCAGCATCGTGTTTTATGTGTGTTTATACGTACGTTTTCACGACCCACCTGTAATCAGAACCAAGCAGGATTGATACTTCCACAACATAATTGGAAGTGTCATGAAGTTTCATTTGATATGGAATGGCAGACTCAGTCTAGCAACAACTAGACTGTCTGCATGTAACGCAAAAGCGTGAGTATATGTAGCAGGCGAGGTGGGCGACCGTACTGTGGGCTGATATGTTCTATCCCTATGCTCCCCCCGCCACATTCCATTTATGCTCACACTGGCATACAGCGGTAAGTTTTCGTCTTATTTTAAATGGTTTTTTGTTAAGATCTCGTCGTTTTTTTATTGCTCTTGACATTGTTAGTTCAACGAAGTGCAGCTCATGCGCTTTAATTATAACACGTGAGTTGGCAGTTGTTATTTTCCCGCAATCTCTGTAAACGAATCACGGTTCAGACAGCATTATACGAAGCAAGGAAAAAATTTAATAAAACAGTTTTAATTAACGGTATCCAAGTGATGCTCATTTTTTCCTATTTACATGTTCGTTACAACTATCTCGTGACAACGTTTTCGACACAGGTTTACAAATGAATTTTTGTGAATGACATAAGCAGTACTGCTGCATTAGACGTTTTTTAAGTAAAACAATTAGGAAAGTTAATTATTAGTAGGTAAATATACCCTAAAACTAGGTAAGTGCACTCGCTGTCTGCGGGCACTGGTGGACGAAGCGAGCAAGAAAACCACACAACCATATAGAACTGAGTAATCTTTAACGGCACACCAGATAGAAATGCGAATACTTGCCGGTTGTCAAGAATGTGTATGGTACCTGGCACACTCTGCTGCTCTGTTATGACGCACTACTTCCGGTATCCATGAGCCCATGACCGACGGGACGGACAAAATATACAGTGTTGTTGAATATAAAGGACGCTCCCTTCACTACTGTGTTATGACGCACTACTTCCGGTACCGTGACCGGCGGGACGGACAAAATATACAGTTTTGTTGAATATAGGGACGCGCCCTTCACTACTGTGCTGTGACGCATTACTTCCGGTACCGTGACAGACAAGACGGACAAAAAAACATTTTCGCATTGTATATAGAGGACCTCCGCTCCGCTTCTGTCGATAAGAATGGCGAAGTTAAAAGCGGAAATCCGGAATGCTGCCGACAGATGCCTCCCTCACTTTCACATGGCGGCTACAAAGGCCCAATACACGGCACCATCCAGAAGGCCGCCGACAGCCTGCAGAGTGGGCAGCTGGTAGCGCTCCCACAGATGACCCGATCCCAAATTTTGCAGCTCCACGGTCCACACTGGCTCCATCCTATACGCAACAGTTGTTAATTCTGTTATTCTGTAGCAGTTCAGAAATGATGTTGACATAATAAAAATTAAAAGAACCAAATAAAAAATTTGTCTCAGTTAGCAGGCCAAAAAACAGTAGCCGCAATCAAACTAACGCTACCGCGCATAATTTCTCTGTATAAACACTGAAACAAAAAACCGGCGGATCTGTTTTCTCCCGTCTTTAAGAACAACCTTTTACCAATTTCTATATAAATGAATTAAAAAAGGCGTGGCTTTTAACTTGACGAATCAAAATTACGATATCCGCTTTACCAATCGTACTGTAAATAGTTTCGATTTTGAAACTAAAAAAAGAGAATTGAAGTATGTCTTCGCCGCTCGACCTGCCAAAAATCCCGACCCGAAAGAGGCCCACCTATAAAGAGCTAGAAAGAGAACTCGTCGATGCGACGCTGCAGCGTTCCACTCGGCGTAGCCGAACGGATCAGTTGCAGACAAAAAATAACGTCCTTCAGGCGGAAGTGGCTGCACAAAAGTCTCTCGTCGAAGCGTCGAAGGTGGATGTTTTTCTGCTACCAACGGTTGTTTTTTCGCTTTGTGCTTATTCACCGCTTTTTCGGTTATAACGCAACATGTTCAGATGTCATCCTACAACGTTCTCGACAGCCTGGATAGTATTGTCACTTGCAATGGTAAAATTCCGCAGTGGTCGGCGGCTATTGTTAACGTTATTCTGCAGCTGAAAACAATTCCGGTCCGTAATAAGACCTGCCAAAACTGGCTTTTTGAGTTTGGCAACAAGCTCATTCCGGGCAATCTTCTGCGCCAGTTCAAAGCCATTCTGGATGCCCCGCCGCTGTTTTTCCCGGAATTTGAAACTGACGCTGAAAAGAACAGTCGCAAAGATTTCCTGTGGAAGTCTTTAGTGGAATCTGAAACGTACCACGCTGAGAACATAGCGAAAACTGAGAGCAGTTTAATGTCAAACGAGCTGGAAATTATGCAGGAAGCGGAAAAGGTTCTCGGAACTGAGCAGGCACATAAGCTCAAACTGAAATGCGAACTCTTTGCTACCACACGAGCGCGTGATGTTAAAGCGCCTGAAAAATTTGATTTTATTTGAACAGTGTAGATTGTGGACTGAATGACAAAAACTAAAATCCAACGTCTTGTTGCGTCATACGTGCTGTTGCGTGCGAAAAGTCGTACGGATTACGCTCAGTATGTATCGTGTATAGTGTGTATACTTATACTCATGGCAGCTTAAGCATTTGAAGTCGATTTCTGGCTCGGCTTTCGAATACTTACACACTGGTGCCGCGCACATTCTTTATTAACCCGCAGTGACTAAATAATACCCCGGTAAACTCTGTGTTGTGGATCACTGGTTAGGGGGGAACAGAAAAAAAACTAAGTTGGAGGTCGGAATTATCGATTTCGATATACCGGCCTTAGGGTTTTACCGGCCGGCAGGGCGTTTTCCGGTACTTGGTCGGAAAGCCGGAAAGCCAAGAAGATTGTTACTTGGCGTGGCTTACAGACAAAGTTTCTTAGCGATGTTCGGTTTTTGGCCTGAGATCGGAAAATCGGAAAACCGTGTTTTGTGGTAATATGCGTTGTTACAAAACAAGTCGGTATGAATATTAAAGCTCCAAATATATGTAATAGTGTTAATATGAAGTACAACATGAACTTGATGTCAGTATTTCACAGTAGAATATCATTAATTTTTAATATCAATCACGACTCAGTTGTAGAGATAAGGTATAAATGTTGTGTGGCAGCTAGCTCAGTACTTGTTTAGGTAAGAGCGAATCTGCAATTCAGTTTCAGCAGTGCATTTCACGTTCCCAAAAACAGTTTTGCATTGCGAAGTTACGTTCGGGTTGGTCATCCTTGAGCTATCTTTCACAAGAAAATAAATAAAAATATAAGGTATTATGGCATGTTTAGCATAGTTTTTCATTGTTGGCGGCAACAGTTCTTTTAGAAGCTTCTCTGAAAGTTTTTTTAAAAATTTTGTCTTCTGCTGCATAGGCTGGCTGTTTCCATGACCTTTAAAACTGTTGCCCTGTTAAAATTTAATCACTGTTAACAATTAAAAAAATTAATAACAAAGCGGCAATTGAACTTGCCCCAGATTAAAACCAAAAAAATGCTCAGTTTATATCTATGCATACTAAAAATGCATATTTATGTCCACATTTTAGCCCTGTTCTCATATTTTTAAAACGTTTTGTGGGAGGTTTGAATAACGTTTTTCCAGGCTTGAAGAATATCAGTATTTCATGAGTACATTTTTGCAGTAATGTACGTACAGTTGATCAGACTGATTGTGATTAAATAAACATCTTCGATAATTTTTTTTACAAGTTAACTTTCAATACTCGTACTGCTGTGTACATGCTAAATTCACAGCAGTATTGAAAGTTAACTTGTTTTTATTTGCAAACGTAGTCGGCGTGTTTAATTTTTTATCTATATATAAACGCTTTGCGTAATCTATTCATCATACGTCGCTGCCTGATTACAATTCTTCAAAGAAAGCAGCAGAAGTTCATATATTTGTACTGTACGCGTTGTGAAGCAGCAAAAAAATAAATAAATAGAGACTGTATGGTAAACGTATTTCCGTTTACCAGCAAATAACTTCCTGCGAAAGTGTCATTACATTAAAACGATCTAAAATAAACCGATGAGTTTGAGTTGACAGTGAGGTGAAAACAGTCTCTGGTCTTGCCAGTTGCGACATGTCCGCCGTAATTAATTCCGTTATGGTAGCAGTAGGCTATAGACAGTTTCTATTAAATTGCTAAAATAGTCAAATAAAGTCAAAGTAAAGTTGTCAATCGGCATGGTAGGGGCCGTTCAACATGAAGTCTAATTTTAAGTGCATATCTTATCATGTTCCCATATTTCTGGGAATATTTGTGTTTGAGTAACGTGCTTGGCAGACGTTCGATACTGAAGCAAAATATCCCGCTTTCAGGATTTTTGTTGTTTCGTTTTGTTTCAGCTCGAATGTTCGCTACAATCGCCATTGTAATATCTGGTCAGATGAACTGATCAGAAGCAGACAATCCCGTTCCTGATAATATTGTTGTTTCGCGCCAGGTCAGACGTTCGGCACTGGCATGAAACAGATATCCAGTTTTTAATAATATTATGTTGTTTCGTTCTGCTTCGGGTCGAACTGAAGCAAAAACCCCCGTTTTTGGTAATACTTTTTTCCACTCAGATAAGAAGTTACTTCAATGCGGACGCAGAAGGTTCTCGTTCCTTATAATATTACTACTGTTTCAGTCTGCTGATCAATCAAACGTTTACGCAATGTTAATATTAATGTTGTTGCGGCTACGTGCACAACTGTGCAATACAGCATACGTACATGGTTTGTCCATCTGTACAATACATGAAGAATGCCATGTGCAATTACTGCTTCCCTCTAATTATCCTTTGCATCGTATTGATATCATAGCAACTATTGCGCAATACCAGGGGTCTAGGCCCCCAAAAAAACAGGCACTGTATCCGAGCAACATTGGGTGGAAAAAGGGATCCACAACCCAGCCTCTACCCTTACACACTGGTGCCGCGTACATTCTTTATTAACCCGCAGTGACTAAATAATACCGCCGATCGTACCGGGACGTTGTTGCGAATCCGACCGGTGTTGACATTTAACAGCGACTGCCTATTTCCGTGGAATTTACGCATCAGTTTATTTGGACCGCCACCATCATCACCCTTTCGAACAGCACCAAAATTGCTAAATTACAGCGCCCAGCGTAAGGCAGTATATCGGCTGCGCCAGAAACCTCCGTTCCTGTAATACAGTAGGTAACTTCTGTCGCTTAAGCAGAACTCTTTAAGTAACTTCAGGAAATTATGTGTTAGACTGTGAGTGCCGGCTGGCCTCTTTTGTTCCATTTCGTATCGTCCGACAAGCATCGCACTTCATATTCTCTTTAAAATATACGAACTTAAACCTATAAACTGCAGATTTCCAATAAGTCAGTGTATTAGCAGTCACATTTTTAACGAGAAGACACTGCGGCGAGAGCTATGACAGGCGAGAGCTTTGACACAAAGCACCGAAAAATCAGAACAACCAGTCCTGCATTTGTTACCGTCGGTAACAAACTGGCTGGTAGTATGCGGCAAAACAGCCGACCACCTAATAAACCAGCGAACAGCGGCCAAATAGCCAACGAGCTATCCAACCGTAGTGTGCGGCAAAATAGCCGACCAGCTAATAAAACAGCGCACTGCGGCAAAATAGCCGACCAGCTATTGTGCCGAAAAGACTGCGGCAAAATAGCCACTCCGTAAATTCAATGTCCTGATGAAGAATAGTTTGGTGTATAACACGGCATCATGCAGTCTGAAGAAGTACTTAAATTAGTGCGCAAGGAATGTGAGAAGATTGTTTCGATTGAAATCACATCAGCCAAAGATCCTCATTCGTAATGGGAGCCGGAATTTTCGGGCATTTTTTTATGTCGGCACAGGCATTTCTAACGGATTAGTATTTTGGAATATGCGAGAAAAGTTCTGACCGTTAGGCCGTCGACAATTATTAGTTTTGTAACCGGATCGAAACTCCATGAATTCGTAGGTTTTTTGGCTACGAGTAAATCGGTGTAATAAGTGCTCAGTTCGTTTTGGTATATTCGGAGTTTACTTAGCTATTCATATTCTATGGCAATCGAAATGTTGAAGTACAGTATGTCCTGAATGTAAATTATAGGAGATAGTTACGGACAACTGTTTTCCACAGATGCGTTGCAATTACCGTTAAATATAATTACATTGCTGCATAATTATCCATTTCCTGTGATACCGGCGAGATTCAGATATACAGATACTACGTTGTGAAAACCGAATGTTTTTTAAGTGCACTCAAACAGTCACATCATTCCGGGATTTAATTTTCACTTACCAAGATTGCCGCATTATGGCATGATACCGGCGAGTATGTTTCCCTATTTTTCATCATAAATCGGTATGATTACGTTTCGTTCCAAGTACTGTATTAGATATCTTCCTGCTTTTTTGTTTGAAACAATGATGTTAGACTACAGCAACAGATTCTGTCAATTCAGTGTTAGTAGCCACCGATATCTCTGCTCTATTAAAAGCTACAAACTGACTATGATTATAGGTTCCTATTTGGATGGATGATGCCAAACTAATACCGTTCTTATACAAGAGCATACAGTCAAAGGTCAGGATCCTTTAATGGGGACAGGCTTTGCACACATGACCAGAGGCGCATCAGCTGCGGTAAGAACATCAATCCCGTAGCTAGAAAAAGATGTGAAATGACATCCCTAACGGAAACTTGGAAACCACGACATTCATTATTTTCGTTCACAGGCTCACAGTTCTTCTTCGCATTTGTGGGATATATGCATATGCTTCCTAATCGGAGCACTCCAAAACAGACGAAAAACTCCCAGGCGCACTGAATGGCAATTCAACGGCCGGATTGATAGTGACGTGCGTTTCAATACACAAAAAGAAGGAAGGACTATGGCAGACAAAGTACAGCTTTAGTTGGTATAACATGGGTTCCATTGTGTTGATTATCTCGTGCCTTTTTATTACCAAAGAGTACCACGATCCCAACGATTCTCTGTTTTGTACCGGTAGGTTGTGGTAAACGTGTTACCTGATTTCTAATTTTACTGCGATGTTTTTAACGTCAGTTTTAGTTGATTTTAATTTTGTTGTATTGAACGGAAGTGTCTGGAAGGAAGTGGATTGAACGGAAGTGGATCTTCCTTGTCCTATTCTCTTTCTGTTCAGTACAGTAATCTTTTTATAGGCTGTTATTGGCTTTTTAAAAAGATTAGTCTAACATACAGTACAGTACAGGTAAGCTACTGTAACTGTACACATATAAATGTTTCGATATTGCTGTCATCCACTTAGGGCACTGCGTAGCGGTGCTTATCGGGCTCTTGCATAAAAGGAACACTAAGCCAGGACTTGAATCTGTCGCATCTTGACAGTATTTTTTCGTGTAACGCTGTTGGATGTAGCACGTAAGTAATACACACGTACTTGTCGGGATGTAGTCCCTTCTTAGTTCTTAGTTCTGCGAGTATATATAGCGAGATGGAGGCGTGTGCACGGTCTTCCTCCACGTCTACTTCCTTCCTGGGCCCGATTGATTCACGACTGGAGCAAGCAGGCGTTCCTTTGGATTTGGAGATACTCAAGAGGAGTAGCTTGGGCAAAGGCCACACATACATAGTCTGTCAAATCATGGAGCGCAACGCGGTGCAATCCTTAAAAGTGATAAGTAATGCAGGATATACCCACAGATGTGTGCAACAAATGGCACATATATAAATATATATATGTATGTATAACTCTATAAACCTTAGCAATAAACCCTTGACTTGATTTTTCCGCCGGGCCGCCTGGGAGGATTCCGCGACGACTCGCATCAGTTTTGCAAATCTTTTTGTACTCGACCGAAGCGAAACGAATATCCTCACTGTTCAAGATCTTTGCAAAGATGGATGTTGCCAATCATTTCTGCGAATAACGATAGCTCAATCCGTCGATTTTTGTCAAATTTAAATGGATTGTGACCTGTAGATGACCTGATCACTTTTGACATGGATACCTGAAAAAATAAGCGAGGTATGAGCAAAACAAGAGCTGTTGTACGAATATTTCCAGTAACGGGAAAATAAAGCAAGTTGTGCACCAGCGATATTTTTTCCAAATACCTCGGAACTTGATGCATCGACGTGCACACAGTGTAGGTCACAGGTGACGAAGAAATATTTTCCGCACATCCCAAATATACTGATAGTAATAAAACTATTGCTATAATTTTATGAATTCTTGCAAGAGAATCGTCTGTTCTATGAATAAACCCAGTTTTTAAACCCAGTTTCTGCTGGCATAACCTTGTATTACAACGCATCAAGTGGAACCGACCTAAAGTCCGACATTGAAAGGTTACTACTAGTCACAGCCTATGTGCACTACCTTATTTAGGAAGGAACTTGTTAAGCGTGCAGAAATGTCGGATAATAGAGGAGTTTTAACGGTGGCTGCGGGACGTGACTACCGTAGGAAAAGTTCCAGCGAATTGCAGGCCTCTGCCATCGTTGTCGCAGCTTTTCGCCTTACTTGTCACCGATGTTGTAAGGGTCCGCGCTCAGTATCTGCCTCTGACTCGGACCACTTAATTATGTCTGTCCCTGACCTCCGAAAATGTGAATTTCACCAGAATCGCAATACTTCTCAGTGTCAGCTGACTCAGCTCTCGGCATGGATAAATTGCACTGCACGTAATAATGAGAAAATTTGTTTCCCTAGTGCACGTCACGATCGCGAGGTGACATGCAGGCTCTTTGACTTCAAAAGTCAATCAACAGCGAACGCAGCCTTCGCCGAAACTGCAGGAATTTGCTCAAAAATAATTCCACATTCATACACGCGTAGCCACCATTCAGGTTGATCTGCATCAGACTGTCTGTACGGTATATACTGCAAATTTGGTGTTTTTGAACGTGTTTCGTTAGATTATGTTAGTTTCACAAAAAGGACATGATATTTGATGCCAAACAGTATTCACCGAGAAATTATGCTATTGTAGTGGCTTCATGTTGTTACGCGTATCAGCCGAAGGAAATCACTTTTTAGACAAAGAATTTCAGGAATGGAAAGACTGCTACACAAATCTCTATGCAATGCAGCAAAATATTAATTGGCCACTTCCGTTCGTTATTTCGGAGTTAATAAAAATATACAAAGGCATGTAAAAAAGCGCTGTTTCAACGTTTTAATCATAAACTAACACGCAGTTGCTCCAAAAACGACCTTTGCAAAAACATCGTGATAATATTCGCTATCCTGAAATGTCCTCTGCGATTGCATAGAGTTATCCTCATGCACCCGTCAGATGTTTTGAAGGACTTTCGAAGGCACATGCAGAAAGATTTAAGTGTTCTAAGGACTATGCCTTGTCATCCAAAAGAACCGCAACACAGGTAGGGTGTAGAGATAATTTTGGCACAGACGAACAGTCAAGGACAGCGGTCCGCATTCGGATGCGAAATATGCTGAAAACACTAAAGCGATTATAAATATTTTTTTGGTAACTGTAATTGCTTGTACACGTTTATATAGATATCATAAAGGTGACCCTGAGTAGAATCGGTGAAACCTAACGTAACAACCGTATCAAAACGTCTTTATCTTGTCTTGCATCATTTCGTGCGCGATTGTACGGCCTAATTATAGTAAATATGTAATCAGGATAAAAAGTTCGTATGCCATATTATAATGTCGCTGTCCAGTCACTCCAGAATTATTCAAGCAATAAACTCGGCATCAGGTTATGGCCGGAGTCATTAACAGGTTTCTTGCTTCATTTCCGATGTTTCAGCAAACTGCCAGTTAAACGCTGCGATAAAAAATACTTTTATATGTCTACCAAATCGGAGATCAAGCCTTGTGACAACTGATATTCGCAAAAATATATAAAACCTGCAAATCTCGTCTCTCTTAAAATAATATAGTCTTGTAATCGTCTGATTTATACACTAAATTAAAGTGATTAAACATTATCGGGCCCATTGATTTGGCATATCCACGGAGTCCGTGATAGAATAACATTTGATCAGCACATGAACATATATAGAGTCTGATATCCGCATTTCAAAATGCGGATTTTTCAGCCATCAAAAGAATACACAACACATGTATCACAGCGTCGAAGGTTTTCCGATTGGGTAAAAAAGGGTCAACACAGGTGTTGTACCTCCATATCAACACAATTATATAACAGAGTGTAACAAATACATATACAGCCTTTTTGCTATTCATAAATGCAATTATTAATGTTGTGCTGAAATGGAGGGCGAATACGTTGGTGACAGAATCAAACCAGAGCTACCTGGGTCAACTGAAGCATGCGCAACGCAAAGAGATCCGAGATCGCTTTGTAGCACTGGCACCCAGATGGATAATGGCGAAATCTCTCATAGCTAGTGAGAGCTGATTAAATTATCGTTGTATTATCAAACTTAGGTACCCTTCTTAGTGCTGGGATACGCCAGTATGCACCTACAAACTTTTTCCACAAGTAAGTGACACTGACGGGATACTACAAAGGGATGCAAGCGGATCGCCCAAACGTGAAGAACTTCCGGTATAAAGCTTACGGAACAAGCCTGCTGGTTAAATTGCCAAAAGTTGTCATGCAGAAAGGAACAACAGATCTATTAACGTAAAGCTTCCAGAATAATATTCAAAGCTGCCCATGTAAGTCGAGGTTGGACACGTTCGTACTGCAGGGATTTGCCATAAAGAATCGGTTTCCGATCCGCTAAAACTGTTCGCACGCTACCTACGTATGCATGGCTACCACATACAGCGTGGTTAAAAAGTATTACGCTTGCCTGTGACACCCAGAATCTGTATTCGTGAGCATCCATTCGAGGATATTTGAACAAATATGAATGCAGATGGTCCGGCATTTTTGTATGGTGGTTTACTAATCCGCAATCCGAAAACTAACGCTGTCCGGTATTATTAAATTTTGTAGTTTTTTATCGATGATAAACTGATCTTGTCGATTTCTTGCTATAAAACGTTACAAATTGAAATATGTGCACGGTAAGCGGCTGTTACCTGGTATTGATACGGCATTACTATACCATGAGCATTACTATCATTTTCACACAAATGGTCGGATAGATTGTGTGTTTTCCACAGCGTTACCGCTGATCTTTGGCGGAGAGTTATATATTCATGAATGTAAAGTACGGAATTTTTTACCCACTTTTCCTAGCTGCTAGCTTATACGATCGAAGCAGTCGAGTTCTCATTACTGCGGACTCATGAGGCTTTATTGCTGAAGAATAAACACCGGAGCAGGTTCGAACGGCAGTCTTGCAATGCAAAGCTTTTTGCCAGCAAAAACCTTCCAATATATTTAAAACTATCCCTATTCGCTAAGAAGCACAGAAATAAAGAATGGAAGCTGGCCGGTATACATAAAGCCGGTGGCAGTGTAGTAGAGAACGCTGACAAAGGTCACCGGTTCTAGGAGACAGTTGGTAAATAGATTACGATGAAAATGTGTACCTGCAGAGCCAGAGCGTGATCGTCAAAGGTTTCAAAACAATTTCATTTTGAGCAGAACATCCAGATTCTCAGTTCCGGAAGAGACTGTCATGCTAGTGGAAAAGACTGCGACAGTACTGTTGCCTGTAAAATATAGGTCGACCAACACAAAACCACTGTTAGTAGTTGACAACATCTGTATAAACGCTACAAACACCATCTCGCATTTCTCCTGCATTCTTGAACCAGTTTCATCAAGAAAATGCGCAACAAAAACAATCGTATATCGTATCACTGTTAACGCAAATAGCGGTGGAACGAAATACGTTAATCCCTCGAATTCTTGCCTTATTCGAACACTTCTTGGAGAGCGAAGCTTTCGCTGGCAATTGTTGGGCCACTCGCATAAATAAATGCCACATCTTTGGTTCGAAATCTCTCCAATGGATGCAGTTCTTGATGACGGACACATCCTTTAGGCACGTTGTTGCTTCAAACGTTCCACAATATCATCCTGCAGTTGTTATACAGCTAACTGAGCTGAACGTCGTAGAATTCGCTGTTGGAAATGACGGCAGGAAGTGGATACAATGACAGTGATACATTCAACAACGCCCGAATTAACGCGTTCATCCGTTCTCAGTGCCATAAAACTCCACTCGAAGATATAAGTTATCCTTATACTGCATTATGCATATAAAAACATCGGCGACATGTTTCGGAAAATCGGCAGCGCTGTTAGAATAAATTTTCACGCGGCATTCGAGCACTTACGGTCTATCATTGTTGGCATCCTTGGCATTTGCTTGTGCGTATTGTGAAAGAGTGTCAGGGAGTGCTAAACTGGAAAGAATCTTTTTCCATAACCATGTTCCGAAAAAGAAATTTTTCGATAGGTGGCACAACACTATAGCGACTGCTGCAATGGTAATCTTCAGCTTTAGAATATGTGGCGGAGCTCTGGTGTCCCTAAATCAAGCTCTCCGCAGTCCGGCGAGACTCCGCAGCAGCCAGCCACACGGTTGTCCCTTTAGGTTCTTGACATATCCACCGTCCCCGTGCTGTCTAGACCCTGTCACTCTACATCGAACAATCCCTGCGATATATAAACAGGAATCGTGACAGTGGTGCGCACAGACTGAGCCGCCATTTAAACGGGGATTTCGTTGGGATAGTGGAGTTTTCAACACTATCTACTGATTTGCTGAAGAAGATACATGAGACCGTTCGACAACTAAAGCAAGTAGGAAACGGATAAGGAAGAGCAGAATAACATAAGTAATTCCTTATCATGGCAGTTGCAATGTCTTTGATGAAAAAGGCCAAACAAAAAAGAGCAAATTTCGCAAAAATTGCAGAGTTCGGGAGACTCCAAACTTCCTACGCGTACTACAGCTCCAGAATGTGAGTGCAGTGTTTAAGATAGCGCCATTTGAGGCGATATTACTCATTACATTCTCATTTCGATCGTAATCTTGCCTTATAAGTAGACCGCTATGTTAGGCCACCTTGCGCAGTACCAGCTCTGAAATGCATAACTCGTTACTGTTTATGCTTCTGATACTAAGGGCTTTTGCTTTTTGATAATAGAATAAAAATTGTCCCATTCTCACTAGCTTTCGTGGATTTCATTGGTATGCCCGTTCAAGGGACGGATTTCCACACATGTTCTTGCATTTTTCGTATGTACTGGTGGTGTGCTGATGTGGATGGAATGAAATTTCCCAACTATTGTTTGCGTTTATGTTACTATTTGTCACTTTTTCCTCATCTGGTTATGTAAATTGATTGCTGATTTCTGGCTCAAGTTTTTCAGCAATAATTTATTTACTATCATAATTATTATCATACCTGGAAAAAATCAAGAAATCTTGCTGGTTTGTAGTAACTATGTGCACATTTGATTATAACGAGTTAATGAATATTTGTAGCATGTTCACATTTACGACAAAAATAAGGGAATAAAGCTGACTTAGAAAACGGATTAGCGAGGAATACGATTGCACTCAGATGAGCGTGTATCCTGGGCGACTGCCGGCCTGCCATAAGACCGTAAGGATCGACTGGTGCAATTTTAAGAAGTTAAACGCAGACATGGACCAGTTCTCTGCTAAGCCAGTTCATGTTTTTTCCATAATTAATTTTTACTGATGTCCATGTTAGCGTTTCTATGACCGGAAAGACTAATCGATGACCAATGAATCGCTTCAGTAATCTCTCTTGGTATGCACGTTTACGCCACCCTATCGTTTCAAATGTCCCAAAGATTAAGCGCCCCGACTTACTGGGTTTAAATAATATGACTGTCATATATGCATCTTTTACAAATGTCCAAAATAATGTCTTCATTTGGCAGCACGTATAGGCAGTTATTATTCGATGGAGGATATTCTGTTGTTCGCAAAAAGACCATAAACAGGTATTAACCGGAGCGTATGCAAACAGCTGGGTCATTGTTACCCGCTTTATTATTGGAAACTTTCTTGCTTTAGGTTCGATTTTATCACTACTGGCCTGTGGCTGAGTCTTCGGGCTTTTAAAATGGAAAAGTTAGGTCCATAGTCATCCGGAAAGAAGTCGGAAAAACGTAGGTTTGTGATGAGATTCATTGTATCACATTTCGCAGGCTGCAAAGGGTTCAAAATTAGGCATATGCGCGGATGGCCAATATATGTACGAAGCCAGTGATAAGGAATACGCAGACTAATGGAGGACTGTATACTTCTTAATTTTCTGATATCCAGTGACTGCAAGGCACTGATTATTTTTTAGTGGAATTACGCAAGATCAGTTAACCAACAAAGCGAAACCGAATTCGGCTGCGCCATGCATAACCGACCACGCTTAATCATCAGCAATATTATAACTCTTAAAAATAAATATGGAACAGCAATTAAAAATAAACTAGGTATTATCATTTTAAGCAAAAGTTATATTTGATAGTGCCTGGAAAATGGAACGTGAAAGCGATTATGTTCATGATGCTGTAATGATAGTAAACTGTAAACCGTTTCGGTTTATTATGCAACCGAATAAGTTTTCCTGAACCGTTAAATTAACCCATACCTAGGTGTGCATAAGCATCTGTCATTCGCATTCTTTACCAGGCTGGAATGCGAGGCAACATGCATCACCATTAACTATCATGGCATTGCTGAAAGCAGCTTTTTCTAGTCACCGACTCACCGTACGAGCCCTGATCTGTAACGGGATGAGTTCACTTGTGAATCTGGGTCTTTAGAACCTGTAAAATTTTACAGCGGTCTCTTTAAAAACCTAATATGATGGCGCCGGTCAACTGCGATTTTTTGGTATATGATCCAATTGCGCAGGGAGCCGACACATGCGAATGCACGGTTTCGCAGACCGGCTCGAGTACACCAACAATAACCTCTTTTTAAACAAAATCACAAGATTTTTTTGTCGTTACCTTGGCACACTGTCCCGGGTAATGCTTGATGCTGCACTGTGTGATAAATGAATGCATATGGTGCGAAGCAGCCGGTTTGTGTTATTACCAAGCCGTGTTTCGCACATTTAGATAGCCCAGAAACTTAGATTTATGGCAAATGCCATTTTCCTGTGCAACTTTATGGAGTATGGAGTACGAAAAAGTGTTTTTGTTCAGATGGTTGTTCTTCTGTGGAACAAGTTGCTGACCGCATGTTTAACTGGACAACAAAACGAACAGTTGGCAAAAGCATGCACCTATATTTATAACTGGTAATACATTGCACACATACGTAAAAAAACAATGTATTCTTTCCAATCCTAGACCAAAAACGAGCCTTTACTTTTCTGGAAAGTTGTAAAACAAACAGAGCCAAATTAACAGCCGTACAAAATATTGATTGTTGTACGTTTAGCGAACCGCAGAAAGATCAATATTTTTTTGTAAGAAACCTATAGGTTTCTTATAATATACGTTTCTTATAACAGTTTCAGAGTTCTTCTTTAAGCTCCAGTGAGGATGCAGCTGATTCCAGTATTGATAAGGGTATCACGAATCCTGCGCTCGTAGCATTTTTCAGCATGTGGGCGATGTTGCTCATGGTTGCTTTAAGGCAAGTTTCTGCGTATTGCGATAAGAATTGGAGAAACGACAACACTCGCGCACCTGTATACCTTGCACTAGCCTTGGTTATGATTTGTAATAGCCAGAACATCAATTAACAATGTCCAGAAACCCGTTTGTGCGCGCAACGTCCGGTTGTTGCGCAAGAGCGTTAAAAAGTTTATACACTTTTTCGTCTCAAATAACTCAGCGTTTCATCCAAACTTCTTGCAATTTTCATGATAAATGCACATATATCTGATGATCGTTCTGAACCAATTTCAGCC
>JAQGAU010000808.1:0-23706 GCA_034698045.1 Paramacrobiotus richtersi | reverse complement strand
GCAAAAAAAGGACCTGTACTTATTTGATTTGGATTTGCTTAAGCCACCCAAGGGGGTACTCTATTAACCCAAGATTCTATTATACCATTAGAAAAAACGCTCTAGCTGTTACACAGCAAAATGCACTTGAACTGCAAAATTATTCCGGCAAGTCAACCAGCATCCTCAATGCGAACTGACGCAATCTAACACCACAAATGAAAATCCCTCGTCGTAATCCTCATGGATCCACGTCTCGTCTTGTAACCAAGAAAACCGCAGTATAAGTGCTTAAACCGGAATGGTCGGGTGTTCACAGAAGAAAGGTTCGAAGCCGATCAAACCGACAGATCATTTTAAAGCAGAGCTGACCAAGATGTCCGAATACTCACAACATCAGTAAAGAAATCTTATCCAAGTTTTCGAAATCAGTTTTCGAAAAGAGCAAAACGCCAGGGAATGTTTAAACAAATCAGCACAAACCTCAAAGATAGAGTAAAATTCTGGGAATATTATGATACTACAGGAGCGCAAGTTTGTTATTTCTGAACAAAGTTACAACTATGTCAAGGTAGAATGGATCTTCAAGTGCGCTGGATAAAAACCCAGCCTATCTCAAAGTACTTGTGGTTTTCCTCAGTAGCAGGAAACTTGCGCTTAATTGATATCACAATATTCCCTGAATTTTGCTCTTTCTTTCCCTCCATCATTAGAGAATTTTGATGGAGAACAGACACAACGGCAGAAGTTGCAGGGAAATGGAAAAAGCAAAACACGGAGCGTGGAGTTGCGAAGGCCCTAAGGCATTCCCTATGGGCTATGGTCAAAGCATTGGGGGGAAAGCGGTGGGGCGTTATATGTCATGCGTGAAAGCATGGGCCACTCAATGTCGCCGTCCTCGTATCGGAAATTGTCATCGCAAAAACATGACTGGAAAACTATCACGTTCACGGCAAATCATTCAACATCAACATATAGCATACAAGAAACACCTTCGGCTGCTGCCTCGGGGTTTCTTGAGGTCCGTGTCCAGAACAGATTCGAAAAATACTTTCTCAAAACAAAGTTTTGGTCTGATCCGTCATTCTTGCAAAATGTCCTAACGTATCATCGTAAGAAAATTAAATCCTTCCAACAGAAAACAGTCCGTCATTGCGAACGCGTTACGTTTATCGATTCCTAGAATTTCGGACGCTGGCCTTAGTTCGTTTTATTGGGATTTTTCTTTATTGTTGGGCGAACTTAAGGCTATATTCTAACTATGTCATAACTATCACCGAAACCAAGACAGCCGCGGACCTGTAAGCATTATGCCAAGCAACATTGTTGTTTTTAATAGCAAGGACATCAATAAACAGTATCCAGAAATCCGTTTGTGCGCGCAACGTCCGGCTGTTGCGCAATAGGGCGAAAAAGTTTGAACACGTTTCCGTCTCAGTTAATTCAGCGTTTCACCCAAACTTTCTGAAAGTTTCCTGGTAAATGCACATATATATCGTGATCGTTCTGAACCATTTTCAGTCCTGAGGTATTTTTTTGAAATTTTTAATTGAATTTTAAAATTTTTGAAATTCATTTTAAAATTGCAGGAACATAGCTCCGGGCTAAGTATGGGTCAGAACGATCATCACATATATGTGCATTTATTGTGAAACTTTCAAGAAGTTTGGATAAAACACTGAATTAACTGAAAGGGAAACGTGTTTAAACTTTTCCCCACTATTGCGTAACAGCCGGACGTTGCGCGCACAAACGGATTTCTGGACATTGCTTATTGACATTCCAGCTATTATAAACGATAATGAAGGTTGGCGTAAGACTCACAAATGCGCGGGGGCTGCGGTTTTGCATATACTTATGACAATATACTGAATATCCCCTTAATAGAACGGCGTTTCTTCATGTCTTTTGTAAGTACTCTCACGTAACCGGCAACACCGCCCGAACGGCATACCGCCGGAGGACAAAACTTTGTTCATACCACTTTTGTTCATACCAGAAATTTTTCTCAGAGGCTCTGCGTGCGCTGTCTTCAAGATCATTTGCACATTTTGGTAGGGCGGGCTCAAGTGAGCAGTTTCTTTTCGACAAACGGCTTGAGCCGGACACTTTTGCCCGTAGAAACCGACTGTTTATAGGGCTCCGGCACAAATTGTCCGTATGAAACTAACTATCCATACATGGGTTCGCGGCAAAAGTTTCCGGTTGAACGGACCACCTTGTATTGAATGGGCTTAGGCAAAACCTGTCCGGTTGACCTTCAAGTTGATTTCCCTCGGGTCCGGATCACGCGGATTCTGGCCTCCGGCGTCACTTACAGTATGCCTACCCGAAATCTCGAGAATCCCACGACGATCGAGACCCATCAAACGGTCATGGAGACACTTGCCTGGTGCCCCCAGACAATCAGTTTTACCCGGGCGCCTTCAAAAAACACCTTTGCCTGTGCCTCACGGTTTTTTGAGATCTTCATTCAAAACCGATTGGAAAGCATACTATTCGGCTATGTTTTGCTTTGAAGGGGTTCGGTCAACCGCCCCATTTTGTTTTGTGTGCTTTTCTTCGCTATTGTTTCTTCAGTCGGCTTAGGCATTTTTCTGAGCATTCTTTGGGCCAAAACAGCAGAAACGTTATCTGCATGTTTGGAGTACCTGACCATTTTGCTACGCCTTTTTCTGTTGTTCCAGATTTCTGATAGGACGAGTTTATACGGAAAAGCTATTCCCTATTCTGTTATGTTTGGAGTAGAATCTTCTATTAGGATAATTTACGGTGTCCTTTCGCTTATTTCGCCCAGCTTCACGATGTTTTCAGACGACTTTTCGGTTTAATCAGTGGTTGTTTAATTTTAGACAAACATTCGTCTTGTACGATTACATTTCTAGTTCCGGCCAAGCAGCGGACAATGATCTTTCGCTGATTCGTATTTCTAGTTCTGTTTCGGACGTACATAATTTTGGAATTTTTCCTCCGGAAATCTTTTTATGGAGGATCAGCCAGCGACACCCATCTAAGGGTAATCAGGTTGCTTTTATCGGAGCTCATCCACAAAGGTTTCCGAGAGCCATCAAGATTACACGAACACTTTTACCGGATGCAGAGTTGATAACCGGTTTCGTCCGGACGCTTGTGCCATAATGTTCTCGCTGACTCATTCTGTTTACCGCTATCTATGTAAGACCTTCATATGTTCTCCTTTGCGTACAATGGAACTGGTTATCTTTGGAGGTCACAAACAAATCCCGGGATGAAGGTACCAGTTATCTTCGGAGCTCCGGCAAAAGCGGTCGAATGACTTTTAAATTTAGATTACAAAAATCGATGACTTTGCTTTGTGTTTTGCTCCCTGGCTTTTTAGACTATTTTTCGATTTTAGCTGTGGGCAAACGTTCACATTGAGTGGTATATATAAAGATCGGACATTTGGTCAACTGGTTTTGTTCGGTAAAACCGCATTTACGATATCATTTGGCGATCATTTTGCGAGACATGTCTTTCTATTTGGCATATAATGTTGTTCTCGGAAGAGTGTGTAGTCCCGAGTGCATTGATTCGAATCAAATATGATGGTAACCTCATCTTGACTATGGAGACACTGGTTTTCCGTTGTGGTTTGGGCTTGGTGACGGACGAGCCTATCCCGCTAGATGTAGAGTTATTAGATACGAATTAATAAATCAGTCTGAATGGGCATTTGAATTGATCTATTGTTCAGCAACTGCCTTTTTGATAAGGTTAGTTTCAAGGTGACCTTGAAGATTCTGCACATAAGCTGGTATACCCTGTGCCGGCAAAAGATTTTTTTTAAAAATGTCATGTGAACCCCTTTTCGACTATGGGGAGTCGAGTGGTGTTGTCCGTTTTTGGTGACTCGCTCTCGTATTCGAAATCTTTCTGATATGGGGCGAACGCGCGTATTATAGATCTAGAGTCAGATAAGCACCACCGCCCAGTAGCGTTGAGTGACAGCTAGAGGCAAAGAGAGCACTGATGCTGTCCATGGGCGAATGTAAGTCGTCCGGGCGGGACGGGCACTACAAATCCGGAAACCCAGGAACCCGCGTTTCTTCAAAACATGTGATCTGACCCTTAACGTTCGTGCAAACGTAAGGCTAAGTCAGTTCTGTGAATGGCTTCTTCAGTTGGACGAAGGATTGCTGCCAACCGATGAAGAAGACCAAATTTATAACGATTCCAGAGCAATGCCTTATCTCCGGTAAGACTGTAGCAGTAAACAAGGCCAGGAATTCCGTCGCGAATCCACATTACGTGTATTCCATTAGTCAGGTCCGAAAGATAAGGTATCCTTAGTTATGCACAAAGGTTTCCTCCATATCCTTACTATTTTGCAAAGGTCTGTGCCCACCTAACGAAGGTATAACGACAAACGTACTCACGCATCTATTGCATATTGGGGGACGATATAGCGACTGATGATACGGAGGAGCTTTTGAAAAGCGTAATTGTTTGTCCAACCAATGAAGAAACCCTGGATATCAACGATCAAATAGTCGCGAAATTGCCGGGCGAATCAGTAACTTACACCAGCGTGGACACGGTTGTATGCGAGAACGGGGAAGATCCCACGGAATTTCCGGAAGAGTTTCTGTATACGTTAACACCTAGCCGGCTACCTCCGCACATACTAACGCTCAAGGTTGGCACCGTAGTAATGTTGCTTAGAAATTTAGATGCAAAGCACGGCCTGTGCAACGGTACCCGCATGATTATAAAGGCATTCAACCGCTACACGTTAGACTGTGAAGTTTTAATGTGAGTGGCCAGTGGTTTCACTATGTCTCACTGTAAGATTCCTTTGCGCGCAGTCAGAATCGGTAAAAGAGAATGCGGTATTGCATTCGGCAGTCAAAGGATCAACATACATCAATGCGACAACGAAAAGTGCGCGCAGCATCCGGCTGTTGCGCAATACGTGGAACAAGTTTAAACACAAACCGCGGTGTACCAAAAGTCTCGTTTTGATTCCATTCTTTTAAAACTTGCACCAAAAATGAAGATATACATGAGGACGACAGTGAACCAAAATTATATATATAGCCTTACAACATTTTTTTGAAATTTTAAAATGAAGTTTAAAAAATTTAAAATTCATTTCAAAATTTAAAAAAAATGTGGTAAGGCTAGTTTTGGTTCACTTTGGTCCTTATGTTTTGGTGCTTATTCCCAGAATCAAGCTGCAGCCCACAGGTGACTTCTTACCATTCTGATTCAGCCGCTTACAGTTTCCCATACGTATTACTTTTGCAATGACGATTAACAAGTAACAGGGACAAACATTCGAAAGAGTTGGACTTGTATTGAAAATCGCCAGTTTTTAGCTGTGGTCAGCTGTATGTTGCCTTTTCCAGAGCCAGAAGTTTTGACAGCATAAAGGTTGTGGTCCCCACTGGGAAGCTTTGTACAAAAAACGCTGCGTACAAAGAATTGTTTCGTTGAACCTTGGTTGTCTCCTCCGTTCTCTTGCTGCGTTTGGGAACCAGGGCAATGGACCGCGGCCCTACGCGCCGCGGCCGTTGCTTGTCTATCTAATCTATCTAATCTATCTAACTATATTAAGCGGCTTATGTCCGTCTGTCTGCCACGGTCGTGCCTCCAAAACGTTCTGATTGGTTGAATCAGTTGAACCAAGCTCTGCGGTGCTGGGCGTTCATTCCATTGTTGGTACATGAAAGATCTCGTGGTTTTTCGGCAAGCGGAACGATGTTTGCGAAATACTGAAAGAATTGAAGCTAGTTGTGTTTCAGTGACAAACTGCTTAGTCGACGGCTTACTCGCGTGTGCTTTTCAGGCGCCTGCTGGCTGATGTTTGGGATAGTCATCGAATCCCGGAGTTTAGATCCGTTGTACTATAGTATTTGATTTTATACTATGCCAGTTAATACTCGGTCGGCCGCTAATATTTATGGATTTAGCTGTAGCCACCCCTTTTCAGTCCGTTAGGCTAATGATACCCCTTTCGCTCCCAATTAGGCTAAAGGCACCTATTATTTAAAGAATTTCGAAAAGAGGGTGCGTGTGGGTGTGGGTGGGAAAACGGGGTGGCATTAATCTGTTAAAAGGGGTGCCATTAGTTGAAGGGGGGCGAAAGGGGGTGCATTTACCCAGCTATTGATTTCTCGCTGCGGCGTTACGCGGATACGCTGTCGACGGAACAACACAGGTAAGCCAAACAACACAAATATACAGATAGATACAACCGATGCCGACCATGCGTATAGATCGGCCAGTGAGCCGAGATTTCTTACTTGCGAACTTGACTTCACGGTTTTCTGAAGAGCGACAAGCGGTCCTACAGGTTCTTCGAGGAGGTCATTGATCTTGCGTTTGATGGACTTTTCAGGTGCCTGTTGCGATATATCCATCTGCTTAGGCTCCGATTTGCGGTGATGATAAATTCCTGAAGGAGATATGCGCGATATAAGGCTATATTTCACCCGTTGTTATAACTATTAGCGAAATCAAGACAACCGCGCGCATGTACCCGTTGCACCTGGCTGTGTTGTTATTTTTACATCGATATGTAGTGTCCAACAATCAGTTGGTGCGCGCAACGTCCGGTTATTTCGCAACAGATGAGAAAACTTTAAACATATTCCCTTCTCAAATAATTCAGCGTTTTATCCAAACTTCTTGAAACTTTCATCATAAATGCACATATGATGTTCGTTCTGATCCGAAGTAGCCCGATAGCATTTTTCTGAAATTTTTTATTGAATTTCAAAAATTTTGAAATTTATTTTAGAATTTCAAAAACATACCTCAAGGCTGAAAGTGGTTCAGAACGATCATCTGATAATAATATATGCGACGTTGCGCGCACAAACGGATTGATGCACGCTCTATATTTCGCCCCCAAGCAGGTTCTGTAATCTGTCATTTGTGTGGTTGAGGACTGTCGTTTCATTGTTTTCATGTACTGTACTGTAACTCATCTCGTAAATAAAATCATTTTCTCTATATTGATGTTTTGGCTATTGCAAAGAACAAGGCAGCTGGGTGCTACGTTTGCGGATGCGCAAAGGCTTTGGTTTCGTCTATACTTATAACGGTGTACAGAAAATCGCCAGAAGAGGGCAGAATGTATACCCGAAGTTTAATTTGAATGTATACTGGGGAAACACGGCGGCGCGCTATGGTCAATCGCTTATTATTCCTCACAATAAATCGCAGATTTATGATTCCTCACTATGTCTTTGCATGGTCCGTTCATCATATCTCCTGTCTTCGCCGGAGAGTGACCCGCAAAACATTTTCTTTGCAAAACCATCTGCGCTGTGTTTCGCTCGATCGCTAAATTTCATGAAAGAGCAAGATTGTCGGTAATATATGAATTGAGTCAAATTATGTATATGTAGTTCTGTGAACTGTATGCGCGGCGTAATGCGCCATACAGGCATACTAAAACGTAATGCAACGTCTTTTCGATTCGCAGTTTTTGGAGTGACTTTCAATTGTGACTAGAGCTTTGTTTGTTTAACTTCAGTACTGAAATAGTGACGTTAGAGTGACCGTTCTGCTCACTTGGTCATGCTTCGCATCTTGAAACCTGACTGTTTGACCGGAACATACAGTACATATGCAGGTACGATTCCCTGTCAGTAACAGCATGCTTGCCGTTACCAAACCACAAAAAAACCGTTGTTTCTAGCATAAAGTTTTCGGGTTATGTGCGGCTTTATTTTGCAAACTGCTTTTCTTCTAATCCAAATACACCTAAACACATACACCATACACGTTAAGCTTATCACGGAAATACATAGGCAATCTGCGCTCACTTATATTAATTAACAGTTTCTGTATTTTCTGTATTTTCTTTACATAACAGACTGTCTGTTTTGCACTGTTTTTGTTTGTTTAATGCGGTTTAACGTCCTTTACATGAGGTCATGTGTTGCTCTCTTGCTAGTATATATAATGGAAAGGGCGCTTTAAGGCCGTGTGGCTTGTGGTTGGGTCGTTCTGGGGCAGAGCTTGCCACATCAATACGTAACAAGTTTGCGCCACATAAACAACGCTCATAGATGCAGAAATGAATGTTCTACAAAGTACTTATTTTAGTTCAATTTTAAACTTCAACGTTTCAATGCTGTATGACTTTAAACTCAAAAATTTCAAGTAAAATTTCTGGAACACTCGCTAGAGCAAAAAATTATGCCAAAACGCTATAATGTACGTAAGGTTATGACTTATGACAAACTTATTGCTCGAACGAATTTTCAAAATTCACTCGTTAAAAAAAGTAAGAATTCAAAAACCGTCTAGGGGGGACGTTTGGGTGATGGCCCCTGACATTCTAGAGCCACTGAGAGCGTTGTTATCATCGCATCAAGATTTCGCTCGAGCAATAAGGTTATAGTGTGAAATTATTAATTTAGAGATGTTTCACTTAATTTTGCTATATTTTGGTGATTTGTGATCGAATTAAACGTGATTGTTTACGGAATGCGTTTAAAGTTGGAGTGAAGTAACGGCTGCCATAGACAATAGACAACTTTATTCCCCCAGAAGTGCTTCTGGCAGGGCACTTTGATTAGTGCCAGATCAGATCAGCAATCATGAGCAAAATCATGGATTTCCTCGTTAGGTTTGATGACTTTATGAACGATTCCACTACCTGGAAAAAGTTTATCCCAGAATTTAAAGTGCTGCTGATCAACCTGAAGATTATGGATAACAAGATGGCAATTATGGATATGAAAATCAAAAGTCTGGAAGATGAGAACGCCAAGCTACGAGAAATCTGTGCTAATCCTCCCCGAACCATAATAGCTGGAGTTACCAAGGAATCAGTGGAAAAAGTGAATGAGATGTCTGCATGTGTCTGTGAACGTCTTGATAGACCTCCTGAAATGGGGCCATCCTCAGTCAGAATCAGGCCAGCGAAGCTGCAATACGTCGAAGCTACCCCAGCACCAGCACCCCTGCCCCCACCGACTCCACCGTCGGATTCATCCAGCGTAAGCTCAGAACTAAATAAACATGGTGAAGTTATTGAGAGTCTGCCGAAATCTACGACGAGTTGGACTGATGTTGTGAAGAGAAAGCCGAGGATTGTTCGTGGAACCAGTACAACAGAGAACGAGAATATGACCGATCTAGCAGGAGTGCTGCGCGTGTCCCATAAACCACATCAAGATTTTTGTTTGAGCGAAATTCCCCGCCGTGAAAACAGCAAGTTTAAGACTGTGGCGAAATATAATTTATTCCTCGAAGCGAAGTTGAAGGAGAAAGGCGTGAACGTGCGTTTCATCAGCGTGTATGTACCAGCCAAGGGGGATCGAAGAGGAACCACATTCGCCCGCCATGCCGCTACTAAAATCATCCAGCTGGCGCCGTATGTAAGAAACGGCGGGCCGGCGCCAGTTCACTAGCGAGAACGAGAGAGACACGCCGTTCTCGGCGACTCCTCGCTCGCTCTTGCTTGCCCTCTTCATACAGACTGTACAAAGCGATCATACCGGCAGCACTGCGTAAAAGCGCCGCAGGAAAGCAACGCAACCAGATGTGTATCTGTTGAGGACACTGGCGCCCCTAACCATACTTTACACTTAATTCTCTAGTTTTATAGAAAAAAAATGATACAATTAATCTAAAAATAGTTTTCTATAGAAGAAAGTATGCTTTAAACGAAAGGCTAGATACCCTATCTTGAATTTCCACTGTTTACTCCTCCTTAACGATTAACGGAAATGTACCTAGTCAAGATTTTAGGAAATTTATCACTCAAAAACCGGCTCGGAATGGATTAGTCAGAAAGGTCTCTACAAATCATGTTACGATGTTGAGGCCTTTCAGTTTTCGAATTTGACCACACTCTGAGTATGACCCAAGAAACCCACAGGCGGCAGCCGAAGCTGCATGGTTCTTGAATGTCGTAGGCTTGGCTGGTGATGTGGAACTATGGTGCTATCCTACTTTCAAATACCTAATTCGGCTGTGTGTTGCTAGTCAGTGACCTGTTATGATCGAAGATTCTTCAGCGATGCCTGAGTTATGCAACGCCATTCTCAGCAATTGTTGCATTCCGTGGTCGAGGCTATCGCCTGTTAACAACTACCGGCTGTTTTTTCCCTGCTGTTTTAAAAAAAATTTACTCGAAGTGGTCCTGACAGTAGTACGGGAACCTCAAGGGACAGAAACAAGGAATTGATATTGTTCACCGGCTCAGTGACGAATTTAGACCGGTTTTGAGGGAGGCTCCGGGCTCCTCCGACAGAAGGGTCCCCCCTTCTGTTGAATTTCGGCGAACCCACCCTACAGCATACCGGGAAGGGGGGGCCATGGCCGCCCGGCCCCCCCTAAATTCGTCCATGCACCGGCTAGTGATTTACTTTCGATAAATTTCCAGCTCACTACAGGTATGCACATAAACCATGGGGAACGGAAGCGCACCGTCTGCTGACCATCCTGGCCAAAAAGATTCCCCAGGAAACCGGAGAAAAGCGATCGAAAGAGTTCATTTACAACGTATTAGCGTAGTACTGAAACGGGCCAATGCGATGGCCATAATGGGCACAACACCGCCTTCATCTAATTTGGATGAGGTTTTTTCCAGTAATTCGGCCCAGACAGGGGTCTTTTGCTAATTGAGTTCATTTTTAGTACGCGCTTGCAATCCAGCGTCATATTCGATTGTTAACAGAGAATTTCAAATGAAAAACACAGTTTAATAATATTATAGGGCCACATAAACAGACGTGAGACGATTCCGCATGTGAGATTCCGGTGAAAGTGAAAAAGGATCAAAGTTCAGAGATAAGAAAGCCGCACATAACTGGCTTAAACTTTTTTACTTACACGCCTCTTATCACAGAAAAGCGTGAAAAGTTTACTCTACTCGAGAGCGTAAAATGAATCTCACATGCCGAATTTGCCAACATAATAAGAATAATAATTAGCAAAAATACATAGCGATTAATTTGCTAGTACTACTTAGATTAACTATATTACTGATTATATTAATTAGCTGGTACATTACTTAGTTATTGCTACAATAATTATTGCTACAATAACTAAAACTGATTGCCACACCTGTAACGGCCGGTGATGTCACAGTGCGCTTCGCATTCTTAGCATGGTCCTGTGTCATAAAATTAATAAGTTTGATATATTTCTTCAAATTTCACCGCACATCAGATCCACAGTGAATTTTTAACGCTCGCAGAATCTACCAGCGCGCTGAATAATCTCCCGCGCTAATGACTGGCTTGTTTTTTTCGATCCGCCAACGCTCGGAATTGTCACATCCGGCGTCCTTCATCGGCTTGAACTTATGTTTACTTTTACAAAATATTTATATTGGCCCTCTTATGCACTCTTAACTTAAAGGTGTGCTACGGTATCTGCAGCTTGTTAGCGGAGCTGTCAGGGTGCATACTCTTAAAGGATCGGAATGCATTCAATTAAGAAGACGGACAACTTATTCCTCAATCACCAACGAGCTCTCCGAAAATCAACAGCACAATCATACTGGTCAACTTGCAACTGTTTTTGGGCTCAACGCGGCAGTAATCTGCACATTATAGAATGGTGGTCAAATGCTCACGACAAAAACATCACATGTCCTTATCCATCAGCGGTGAAAAAACCATAACATAATGCGTTTTTGACCACGAAACTGAAATAAGTGTGTAGTGAACTTCGTTCGTGTTCACTGCTTCAGTCGATCGTTGCATCCGGTTTGCAACCACCGATCAAATGGAACTCGGTAAAAGTTTACTGGACATTTTTGCGCAGCTCAAAAGATGATCGGCTTTATCCACGCACTTTTTCCGGCTCCGCAAAAGATAACCGGTATCATCGAGTTACCAATCTTATTCGGGTGGCTCTGCCTGGAGGCTGCGAACAAAACAAGTTACAAATCATCCAAGCATTTTATGGCACTTTGCTTGGGTTAGGATGAAACCGGTTATCAACTGGGATCCGGCAAAAATTTCCAGATAAGACTGATCATTTGACGGCAATTAAAAGCAATAGCTGTCTGGATAAAGCCGAGATGCGACTATCTACTGAGCTCTGACAAAGCCGACCGGATGCGAGGATTTGCCCAAAGTTACACAGCCTTAATCAAGCCGAAAAATCGAAGTGAAGACAGTTTCTTTGCAAAAGTATTTTTGAAATAAATACATAATTCAAATTAACATTCTAAATTGTTAAATAAGGAATAGTCAGTTAAAAACGTCTCATTATGCACTCTTTCGCAGAATCCTTTTCAGTGCGGAAGACTCTTCACTGAAACGTTTAAACTTGTGTATTGTGGCACTCGTTGTTGTTGTTGTTGATATTATATTATCACAAGAGAAACCTTCGGCTGCAGCCTCAGGGTTTCTTGAGCTCCATACTTATGCCGCGGCCATAGTTCGGTTCATGAACACTTTTGGACAAAAATCATCTAAAGACATGTGCTACTATGAGCATGTCGTTCATGAGCATCGGTGCATGTTCAGAGCATGAACTATGAGCAACTCCGTTCATGAGCATCGGTGCATGTTCAGAGCATGAACTATGAGCAACTCGTGATCAATTCCCAAAAGACATGAAAAACCGTTCAGAATCATGTTTCTGCTCGTGTTCTGTAAGGGCGTGAATCCCGCACCTTTGAACATACGTTCGAAGCACTCTGGCCAACTCTAGCCAATGGCAGGCTGCTCACCACAGTGACGTGCCATTACAATAACGCAAGCCGTAGTACTATTTTATGCAAGTGTGTATACCTGACAATATCTATATACATGACAATACAGCAGTACACGTATGTACGTAAGCCGCACATGCAATACGTACAAGTACATCTGCACATTTTTTTTTACAGATACATATATTTATATCTATTCAATTTCAGACTTCCAACTCTTCCCCGACCTTCGGGAACTAGATTGCAAGCGCGTACTGAAAATGAACTCAATTAACAAAAATTACTGAAAAAATCCAAATTAGCAGAAGGCAGTGCTGTGCCATTATGGCCATCGCATTGGCCCGTTGCAGTTCTACGCTAATACGTTGGTAAATGAACTCTTTCGATCGCTTTTCTCCGGTTTCCTGGCGAATTTTTTTGGCCAGGATGGTCAGCAGACGGTGCGCTTCCGGTCCCCATGGTCCAAAGCACATGATATTAAGCATTATATAATATTATTATATAACATTATATAACAACAATATTTTGTCAGTTTACGCATTAATGGCCTAGGAAAACTATTTTGGCCCAGCGTCAACTACCCAGAGGGTTGGATATGCCAACCGCCACGGGTGCGATGACAACCGACGTGTCGCTTTGGCAGCCGCCTGGAGTGCGGCACACCGCTCACGGTGGCAGTTACATGCTGTTTCTTGGATTGCTCAGGACCATTCTGCAACTATGAGCGCCGCGGAAAGGGACATAGTGGAAGCAGATACAAAACTTTATGTTCGGTTTCCAAACATGTTCACCGAGCGTCACGTTCGGCAGTATGTCTCATTTCACTGTTCTGTGCATTTTTATCGTATCTTGATAAGTGAACCCAACTATGGCCGCGGCTTTAGAGTCGAATCGAGATCATCCTGGATCACGAAAGTTTATAATGAATGGACATTTTGAAACTGACGTACTGTTATCAGGAACTGATTCAAACCGAACTAGATCGGTCCTCGATTGGAAGATATCGGTTAGTTTTTCTGGATGCTTTCCACGCTTGATTCAAGCATAAACTGCCCCCTTCTGTTGATAAGTGTTGAGCTGCACAACTATCGCAAGTTAGCGAGTATGATTGTGCTGTTGACTTTCGGAATACTCTTTGTTGACTAGGGATTGATTATTCGTGTTTGTTCCATTTCAAGAGCAAGAGGTTAATCGTGAATCTTTCACGGAAGTTCTGGCAAGATAGAGGTTCTGGTATATGCATCACTAGATGTTCCTAACTATTATATTGTTTCGGTCATTCGCAAAAGTGTCGGTACAATTCGCAACTTTATCATGCTTCGTTCGGAGATTAATGTGAACGGAATGGGGAATTAATTTATCGGCCATAAAAAACCAGAGTAAAAATGGCCGGATAATGCAAATGGCCGAACATAAAAGTCAGAAAAGCACTTTTTTAAAAGGGAAGGTTTGAAAAACAGCACTAGCTGAAGACATGAATAACGACAGATGCATCGGTCATTGTGTTTCCGTTATTTTTGCTTTGGAAGGTAGATTTACATGCTTCTTTTTGGCATTGTGCATGCCGGTATTACCACATATTAATTAACAATTAATATGGATGTTTGAACTGCGTATTGGTCTCGGCAACTAATTTCAAGGTCACCTTGAAGATTTTACAAATAATCCAGTGTGCGCTGTGCCGGTAGGGAATTTTTCTTGACTAAGTGATCCGCAAAATGATATTGACAAGGCCAGACAGAGAACTGTCAGTCTGTCCGACACTCGACCGGAACTATAAAATTAATGTAATCAAGGAAGAAGCACCGCTCATGTGAATTTTCCACCAGAAGTAAACAATCACTGATCAAACCGAAACGTCGTTTAAAAACACCGCGGATCAATCATGAAAATCATTATAGCGGCGCGACCATTAGTAAAATATTTCTGAAAACTCCATAACTCTGGCTCTTTTTCCGAACAACAACCAGCTCAAAACCGGTCTAGAAGAAAAAAAAAGAAAAAAAAAGGAAAGGAAGGAAAGTATCACCAATAAAAATCAATTGAACAACCACTGTTCAAACTGGAACCTTGTTTGATCGAAACACCATGTGGAGCTGAAGCCAACAGTAATTAAATTTTATATAGAGATTACGATCGCACCTAGACATAAGCAAAACAGGCGAAAACAAGGCAACTCTCGAAACCGCGAAAATTTGGCAGAAATCGAGAAAACACTTTCTGTACTGTATTTGACAAAATACAAGAAAATGTTCGATAAATCAGGGACCCACGCTCCAGTGGAACTGAAACATGAACAAGGAATTTGAAAAAGAAAATGATACCCCCCAAGCGGAGTACGATGTCTGCATGAACAAATGTTCGCAACCGCCGCTCAAAGTGAAAGATCGCTTGTGACTAGCAAACCATCCGAAGGGCAAAAATTTCGTCCGGCATAATTTTGCCTACCGAAAAAAATTTTCCAGCGAGATTCCTCAAACAACACCATTTATAGGTCATCCTGACACGTTTGTCAGAGTTCAGTACATAGCGAGGTTCACGCGGGCACTTTTGCCGGACGCAAAAAGACAACGGGTTTCATTCGTACACTTCTGCCCTGCCGAATGCCGAATGCAATTGAAATGACCAATTCGAGTGCTCTGGCCGAACGCGGTATTAAGAGCGACTCACACCCCAAGCAATTAATTGTTTACTGCTCCCGACTAATTAAAAACTACACACGAACAATAAGCACATTCTCCGATTTCATAAGTAAAAATTCCCCCCTTTCCATGCCACTCTGTGCTAGCGCGGACGTTGGACTAAGGTAAATAGCAGTAATATCGTCTCCTGATCAGTCAGACATCGGATTACGCCATGTATACCGCGTGACTTCAAACAGCCGTTTCCAACAGTGCTTCGAACAAACTTAAAAAACCATGTGTTGTAATTTCCGTCGCTTCATCACTTTTGTTCTATTCCTTATACAGTTCCAAAAAAAATCACAGATGTACTTTGAATGAAGACTATGACGTGACTCAAAAGGTTTAATAGAATAGCTTTTCGCACCACAGTCCGACATCTGCCGGATTAAAACAATTTGTAATGCTCCATGAAATTGAAATTTATCGGGTGGTGTGATACGTCGTATATGAAGTCACGAGAAGTATTAATCATTCGTATTTTCCTTGTCGTACTTGGCACTATGAGTAGATTGTAACAAGATTGTACCTGCATTGTACGATCAGTTGTCTTCGATTAAAGGTACCGATCCGTTACGTATTACATATATCACAGGTGGCTCACCTTTAAACGATCATGACTTCACTATGTAGTGAAATATCGGCAAAATCTGCTTCCAAGAAGTAATGCAGGAGGACTTGCTTCGTTCATTCATGTGCATATCGATGAGCAAAACTTTGAAGTACAGAAGATTTATACAGTGCGAAATAATCGTTTATCGCGGAAAACGGAGATTATGAGCAAACTCGAGCGATGAGGTAAGGAAATAAGCCGAGCGCGGACCACATGGCCACTAGAGTAGGCCAAAATGTGAAATGGCTCAGCTCCGCAGTCTGCCTGTTGATCAGGGCTAGAGAGGCGGCTAGTCAGACCCTAGTCTGGCCCCTTCTCTCCAAAGAGACCAGAGCGTGTAGCCGTCGGCTTAACGGTTACCCGTTTTGTAAGTATTTTGCCCCAGGCACATGTGACGTGAGGTGTGACTTTGTCTGGTCCCTTTCAACTCAGTTTCCCGGAAAGCGTGCGCAAGTCGCTTATGGGCACTTCCCCCCTGCTGCAAAATAATGCACTCTGTCAGGCTGTCAGCTTAACTTGAACCGTATAAATATAACCACATTATTTGCAAGCCGATTTTAGAGAACAATATTTCTATACAAGTCGAGGAAAGCTGTCAAAGTACATATTGTTTTTAATAATTATCCCGCCAGTTTAAATGTTTTAACACTACCGCCAGTTTAAATGTTTTAACACTTATTGAAGTGAACTGAATTGTTGCAGAGCAGTAATGTTACAATATCATCTACTTACAGTAATGTTACAATAGGCATCTACTTCACACGATCTTTTGCTAATTCGCATTGATCTCGCTGTTTAATAACTGCGGCTTTTCTTGCCCGCCAAGGCCCCCAGCGCTCTCTTCCCCATAAGATCGACACGGTGAAAGAGCAGCCAAATTAGTCGGCGCGGGAAATACCGAAGCAGCCGACACTCGTGGAGCCCACGCTGGAGCTCACAAATCTCCTTGACAGGATGTCCAAAAGCCGCTCTGATGGCATCTGTACCACCAAATTGAAGCCAAAGCGGATGGGTGTGTCAGAAAAGCCAACTACAAATCTCCGGCAACGTAAGTTAGACGACATTCTTAAAGAACCTACTCTCCCTAGAGCCACCTGGCAGTATCGACAGCGAACCTTTCAAAGTAAGGAATTAACAGCCAAGCTTTTCGACCGAATGCTTTAATGTTTGACAGTTTTCCATTATTTGACTGGTACTGGGCGTTTGATTCCAAACACGGCGGCGAGAACCCGAAGAGGACGGACAAAATAGACAGTTTTCTTGAATATAGAGGGCGCGGCCTGTACTACTTTGTTATTACGCAATACTTCCGGTACAAGCAAAAGCCAATAAACTGATTGCCGTGGACCGCAATGCTAAGCTTGCACATAAACCTATCGGCAATTTTCATGCAGTGCCTGTCGAACCGATTCATTTCGTATAGAAGTAAGCCATAAAGGCAGTTCACATAAATTACCAAATTTTTCTGTCAAGACGGAAGGTTTAAAAACAGTTCTGGACAAAACGTTGACGTAGGCCGTAAATGGGTTGTGGCTGCGTTAGTCCGATGAACGCATTAAACCACAACAAGCACACCACCCAAGTGGCGTCGCTTCCGCTAGAAGTCGTGCAAAGCAGGCTCTGGCAGTCTCCCATAAGGGTACCATGATAGTTAGAAATAATATTTGGCAGCCTTCTGCAGGAAGCCAGCCACGAGCCTGTTTTTCACAGCTTCTACCGGAAGCGTCGCCACTTGGGCGGTGTGCTTATGGTTTTTTGTGTATGTGCTTTTTTGCGATCATCTGCCTAACGCAGTCACAGCCCATTTACGGCTTACGTCAACGTTTGTCCAGAACTGTCTGGTCTTGACAGAAAATTTTGGTAATTTTTGTGCAATTAATGGAAAAGAAACCAAGTGAATCGGTTCGATGGGCACTTCAGGAAAATTGTCGATCTGTTTATGTGCAAGTTTAGCATTGCGGTCTACGGCGATCTGTTTATTGGCTTTTACTGGTAGCGTGACCGAAGGGCGGAAAAATATGCAGTTTTTGTGAGTACAAGAAAGATCTTCGGCTGCCGCCTCAGAGTTTCTTGAGATCCGTGTTCAGAACAGACTCAAAAAATTATAAATTTCCAAGACAATTTTTCGGTTTGATCCGTTATCGCGAACGCTTACTTAAACAAGGCATACTTACGACAAATCCTCGAGACTATAGCACAGCCCGCCTAGGTACAGGTTGTTTTCTGTAGTTGTCACTGATTTCGCCGTTAAATTAATTTCTAACTGTAATTGAATATTTGATCATAGCAACGTTTGCTAGTGTTTATGCGGTAATTATCTGGCTATATTACGTAAAAGGTTTTTTTTCTGCCTGATGATGCCCGTAGATTTTTTTAAAAATCAAATGTCACGTCAAATGTCAAATGTCACGTGCAACCGTTTTGGGCTATGCTCTACCCGATCGCGTATAATATTCGGGTGGAGCTTGTTTGGTTTGGGAGATTTTGTGATTCCGTAATAGCTAGGAACGAGAGGACTGGTCTTCTACTAATGTACTGTATGACATTGCGTAGTACTTGTGGCACTGTGACCGACGAGACGGACAAAAAAACCATTAACTTCCTGCACATACGATGTGTTTGGTCACGGTGTTTTTCGGCTAGTATCGGGAAGGCAGACGTCGGTTTGCGGTAACGGGGGAACAGAGCGGAGGGGAAGCCGGTGCATGGCGTACGGAGAGTGTTCCCGATACAGCCGGCTCGGGGTTCGCATGTGTATCACTTCCGGTGACCCCGTCCGTTCCCTCAGACAAGTACGTTCATCCTAAATTCGAAGTTGATGGTTACGTATACTGGCTTTTCTGGGCGTATCAGCATGTAGAGGCGAAAACAGTCGCTGGTCCACCGTCCGGCCATGCAGCTGAATCTTGTGGTCCGGGATATCGTTCTTGGCGGCTGTTATGGCGGCACCGATCACCGACCAAAGCTGTGGGTGTTGATACGGTTGCAGTTTGGGTGATCCCAGAGTAGCTGTTTCAGCGACTTTTCTTTGTCCTTTCTGGTGAGCAGTCTACCGTCGGCGGACTGGAAGAAGGGCTTGTCGGGCTCGCGGTGGCGATATGTCATGCAGTACAGTTCGTAAGCCATTTCTGTGCTTCAGCGTAGGGTTGAAATCACTATTTCACTAATTTCACGTTTCACTTTTCATTTCACGTATCACTTCACTTCCCGCCGAATGACCTCCGCAGCAACGGAGCGTAACATGACGCTCACGCTGAAGTACGTAGGCATGAAATTCCCGCCGATTTTGGCCCAGGTGAAGTGAAACGCAAAAGTGAAAAGTGAAATCAGTAAAATAGTGAAAGTGAAATGACGTCACTGTACCTCATAGTATACGATCGACGCATAAGGCCAAGCACTCTCGACTTCCTGTACGCAGTTCCTGCCATGCTTTTGTGGCACCTGGTTGTCGAAGACGATCTTCCGTTGGGTTAACTTTCTGCCCCAAACAATTATCGCCAGCAGCATTGGAATTATTTCCAGATACTCATTAGAAGGTCTTGCGCCCAGAATCCACTGCGGCCATCGGAGCTGGAACCAGTCTGTCAAAGTAAGCTCCCAGTCCGATGCAGTTGAGCTGGCGGCAGTGAGCAGGTACGTGGAGGACGTTTGAGCACGTCCAGTTCGGTGCTAGAAACAGCTCTGTGCCGCTCCATGCAGCTTCGCATGAATCGAAGCCAGTCAAGCCACCCTTCGATGTCTTCCCGAGCGTCGTCGTCCAGGGTTTGGGCGTGCTGAATGGATGGCTCCCAGGAGGTGGATCAGCCGGCGCGTTTATATCCTGCTTGCTGGAATGCAGTGTAAGGCGAACTGTAGGGTCCCGATGAGGCTTTGCAGTTCAACTTTCCTGCAGGTTAGATGGTGGCGCCACTCCTGCAAGAGTTGGAGGATCTCGGAGTGCTTGCCGGCCGGTAGACTGACTGTTTGTGACACGGAGTCGATCAGTACTTGGCAGACAGGCTCATTTCTGCAACTTAGTACCCTGTGCCCTGTGGCGACAATGAGCCTGCATCTAGTGTACTATATGCAGGCTCATTGTAGATTGGTACTGGTATGGTGCTCGTGGTGGGCCGCGGCACAATGCGCTCGTACACGCTGGAAGCAATCGAGTGTCACATAGACGGATCACCACTGCCGGGTGGCAGTCAGACTACACCGCCTCTAGAATGTATAGAATTTTGCGTGATCGTTTTTCTACATTGCGTGACACTCCCACGATGATAAACGTACACTTACAAATAACGGTAAAGTTAGAAAGAACAGAAGCAAGAAAAACGGCTCATTGTGTTGTACTGAACCTACAGGAAATTTTCATTTCATTTGTTTAGCTTTGTCTATGCTATACGAATGTGTCAACAAATATTAGTCAGATGTAGAACATTAATTCCTCATTCGTCCCTCTTCTAACGTTTTTTAGTCGGTTAAAACTTGTACGTTTTGTCGTGGCACGCTATGCGACAGAATGACCCGGCAAACAAATGTTTAGGTTACTCGGTGTCACCAAGTTAAAACAAAGCAGATATTTTTCCCTCTGAAAATTCCCATACTTTGTCGAATACGCAACTGTGTGTACTAAACGTGCCAGGAGGAGCTATTAACGCTTTTTTGGGCATGTAGTGCATGACTTTCCCCGATGAATGAACGAGCGCAACAAAGCGAATTTTGATGAGCAGAAAAAAATTTACGCCCGCTTTGCTCCTGTGTGAAGGCTGATACACATATGACTATATGTGCAGAAGGGTAATTCTTCTCCGTAACAAACGCAAAAGGAGAATGATCGAATTAGTAGTTGGGAAGATGTAACTCACAGTAGCCCGGAATAATAAAGATAGAGAATTTCTAACTGTTTGTTTTAGCACGATTTGCATGCCGGCCAAAGTCCGTGCTGGCCAAAAACGGGAGCTACCCTTTGCATAATGGATGCGGCAGTTCCTTTGACGGTGGACGAAAGTTCCGAACGAACTTCCGTGGGGAGGTTTACAAGCCAGGTGCAGTGTCTGTGCAAGGAGATGACGGATTCCTTCACTACGGCATCGTGGTTGGAACCGAAAGCGACCATTTCCTAATTGACTTTTTAACTTGCAATAAAAACATTTGTGCGGTGCCGATGAAAAAAATTTTCGTTCTCTCCATGGAAAAAGCTATTCGTATTTTCTGCACTGACGCTGATAGCAAGTTCGTGGGAGCTCCCATCGAGGTCCTCCTTTGTAAAAATCTGGACGATGTGTGGAAGTGGTATCGCGGAGTGATTATCCATATCATTCGCGATAAAGGCCTGGTATATGCCATGGTCCGGCTGTGCATAGCAAAAGAGAGAGCAGGCCTGGTATGCGTGAATACGAAGCAGATTCGGACATGCTCGGACAATGCGGACCTGGAGCGAGTTACGATCAATAGAGCATTTGCTGTCAGCATTAAATCGCATATTCCACAGTCTTCCGATCCATCGATCAATAATCTGCTGCCGCGTGAACTGCTGGCCGAAATCTGTGGCTGCCTAGATAGCGCTGCTGAGAAAAAGCTGCATCGGGTTAGCAGGATCTGGCAAAATGTGCCTTCATCTAGAGATGTTCGACTTAGTATGACTGGTAAATCAAGACCCGTTTTGCTAGATCAGTTGTGCAGCACCTGGAGTAGTCAGACCAAGTTCCTCTCGCTGACTGACTGGGCTGTACGAAGCGTGCTTCCTGACCTGCACAGAGTACTGGAGCTTTTGTTTAGTAAAAGCCATTATCGCCGACTCGATGCCATAGTGCTGCGCGGTACGGCTTTGCGGATGGCATTTTCTAATCCGCAGAAATTGCATTCTTCTCTCAAAGAGCAACTATCTTTCTTTGCACCCATGTGCCGCTACGTGATACTCCGAAATGCAACGCTGATTCTTTGGTTGGCCTCTGCCATGAACCTGCAATTCCGCGTAAAAATCGAACACATTCGGCTTGATATGGACGAAGAGATTCCCACAGAAATTTTGTCGGAACCGGTCAATGAGGCTGAACAGATGGAGTTGCTGGCGAAGATCACTGCTTGTATTTTTAATCAGGCTAACGGCACTAAAAATGCCGATCAGGTTCCCTGGGTATGCGCTTAAATTGCAATAATCGGAAACAGATAGCCCCCGAAGATGCTCGTTATAAAATCTCGTTTGTATTCACAGGTTCTGAACAATATTGTACGAAACCTGGATACAGATGGTACGCTCGAATATCGAGAAAAGGAATGAACTATCGGAATCGTATAATGGCGGACACGGACAAGCTGCATGATCGTTCCTGCTCTCTTTGTCATCAATCCTTTTTTCTTTTGATATGTTCACTATCCTGGAAAGACCGTTCACTTGTTTTAGCGTAATAAAGACGTTTCCTTACAAACGTTTGCAGGAGAATGCGAGCGGTAGGTGCAATAAAAGCACAATGAAACGTGAAATGATCGAACTGTGATATATTTCCGTGGTACCAGTTCTAGTGAAACTGGACCATATTTTTAAAAACGCAATCAGTCCAAAGAACGCCAATAATCCAAAAAAAATTGTTTGCATAAACAACAACCTGAGCTTTAATCACCACAAATAACACAACAACTGAAAGAATAACTTAGTGACAGAGCAAGAGCATCCGTGATGCCGAAATGCAAAGGTCATGCAGCAGCGGCGAGCTGAAAGTCGGTGTGGAGCACTACCTCGAGCGGTCTGCAGGCCAGGAGTGGAAGCACTCACACTGCTGTTGGGCGGGCGAGGGCGGCGTCAAGCTCGACGATTCGTTAATAATCAGATTCCCTCCGTTAATCTTTACCGATATTTGCAGTGAAAGTGTAGTGCTCAGTCTGGAAATGTCTACAAGGTTGAAGGCGTGCAGGAATATTTATTTACTACCATTACAACAAACAGTTGTAACAGCAGATGTGCTGACAACGCACTTTGAGCAACCACAATACGATGCAGACTGTATACAGATACTGTTAATAAAACGGTATTTCAAGTACATTCAGAGACTACGACAACCTGAGACGGCAGCAGAGAGTTACTGATCGGTTAATTTAATCATCATGGATAACAGCGTTATTCCACGGGTTTTCTGCAATTCCGGGTTTTGGAAGCGACATCTCAATGCTGGCAATTCTCGGATCCAGTGAAAACTTCCACTGCAAGTTTTTACTTCCAGGTTTTAGAGCTTGCCGCTACCAGGTATATCGTTCTTGCAAACATCTCGAGTGACAGTATAAAATATTGTGGCGGTAGTAGTCCTTCTGATTGGTAACAGTTCAACTGGAAATGTTTGGACCAACCTTCTGATGACTATATAATGCAACTACATAGAGATGAACGTGATAACCTTTGAGAATTAACTTCGTCTTGGCTATCCCCAGTCCCGGTAGTCTGGTCCGTGCTTAGCGTGCTTATAAACGTGCTGCCCGCACCTTGCGGATGTCGTGCTTACCGTTTTCTACGTGTACCAGATCTAGTGTGTACCCGCTGCATCGCGGTTGCCGTGCTGATGGTACTCAACGACGTGTTTCCTGACTCACCGATTCATGGTAACGTACTACCGCTCGTTATGAGTACTGACCATTGATACAATATAAAAGAACAGCCGAATTCGGAATCACCATCCCTTGTTGTCGTGGTAAGGGTGTTCAACTCAACTTCAACCCAATCCACTAGTTGTAGCTTAGAAGTTACCGCTGTATTATAGGTGGATGATAGTGTTTATACCCAAGCGCGACAAGTTTCCATGGACTCT
>JAQGAU010000807.1:0-23720 GCA_034698045.1 Paramacrobiotus richtersi | reverse complement strand
ACGTAGTATTTTGAAACAGTCAGTGCCCTGATTCATCAGCGTGGTTATCTACAGTAGCATTCATTATTATGAACTATTATAGTATTTTTAAGCAGAATTTCCGATGGGCGATAAAAAATAAAAATGCATCATGTGTATTATTCTGTTATATATTGGTCTGAAATGGAATGACGGAATGCTGGGATCACTATTTGCTTTACGTTCTTCCCTTAAACACCTTCATGGTGCCATCGACGGCTAATTCACGACGTACATGGTATTGTGTTTTTTAACATGCTTTTAATTTTACTTACGTGTGTGGGATCAGTAGTTATATTTTTACGTTTTATTCGCGGACTAGGCAACCGATGTAATGGTCTTATTGGTATTTTAAGTTTTCGTCGACTGCAGGTTTTAATATTATATGTTTATTATTTGCTGCATTATTTGTTAATGAGCACATCGTTAGTGATTGTTTACCATTGACTGTATTGTTTATCATTGACTGCATTAATTTTGTTTTTGCAATATCAATGGCCACAGTCACTGCGTGCTGATTAAAGCTCAAGCAACCCAGAAATTCCCAGTTATTCTGTCTGTTTTCTTATAATGCTTATTCGTGTTCTGATTGATGCGCTGGCCCAGACAGGCCAATGGCTAGTGCCTGTGCCAAACTGATGCAGTCAGGAGTTAACGGTTGGAAATATGTCCGCGCATTAAGGGTTAAGCATCCATTCGAACGAGGAAAAAAATGGCGGTAGGCAATTTCAGACTAATTAACTGTTTTCGGTGAAATTAGCGGCTGGGTCACTCTTTAGGAGCCGGTATCTGGTAAGCCATAGCCGTTGTTGACCTGACTCCACTGCTTCGAGTTTCACCGCTTCGCAAGATGTATGTCAACAAACGAGCAAATTCCTTGACACAGAAAAACTTCGCGTATTTGAGAAGCCACTGGATACTTGAAAGTCGAAGCATAAATTTATACGATTCTGTTAGGATGTAAGTTTTCACTAGAAAATGCGAATGTTCCTTATGGTGTGTAGCCTACAATTAACTTAGATGCTTTTACATATGAACCAGAATTTCTAAAGGCGTACCATGTACACACGTTTTCAATAATAACAGTATACATTAAAACTACAGGTCTTGTCAACCAGCGAATAAATATCACTGATAAAGTATATGGTTATAGTATGTTTTGGCTGTTAACGCACGTACAGTTAGTAATGTTTGTTGTGATCTTCAAAATCATTGTTAGGATGGCAAATTATATGGTTATAGATATGTGGCTACATGATTTACACAAAATATTTATGATAACGTGTAACAGCATGGCACGAGCCTGACGGAATTCGCGAAAGAAACTGCACTTTCTTTGTGTACTTGGCTGGTTTTTATAACCTTGTTGCATTTTGCCCCGTGGTTACTGCTAGCATAAACAGTGAGTTGAATAACAAATGTACGGAAATTTTAGTTTATGCCAAACATCTGGACGTTTTGGACCATCTTTAATGTACTGAGAAGTCTCTCAAAGCCACCTGACTCTATCGTCAAAGACGCTTGTATTACACACTTGCCAGACCTCCTTAAGGTAAAAAAGATCTCGACAGAGTGGTTCTACAAACCTGCGATCTGTGCGGTCTTCGAAGTGAGGTCGTCATTAATTCACCCACGATCTTGTTTGAAAATAGTTTTTCTAGGCCAGAGGCATTTTTCTCGACGAAAGAAATCGAACGGAGACGATTTTCCATCGGCTGATTAAAAACTTCATGATACAAAGCGGTGATCCGACGGGTACGGGAAAAGGCGGGGCGTCGGCATTTGAAGGCGGAAAGGAATTCGAAGATGAACTGAAAACTGGACTTCGACACGATGTCCGTGGGATCGTTAGCATGGCGAATTCTGGACCGAACACCAACAAATCACAGTTTTTCATAATTTTGCGGTGCGTAGTTGTGCATGTGTGACTTTGATTATATTGGATGAGTATCAAATTTCCGAGACAAGGCTCAGTGATTTGAAATTGCAGGCCACAAAAGCATTTGGACGGTAAGCATTCAGTGTTTGGTAGAGTGGTCGGCGGTTTGGATGTTTTGGCCAAACTGGAACAGATTCCGGTTGATGATCAAGACAAGCCTACTCACGTAATTATGCGCATTTTCATAAGCGGATTGCTATTATTATGTGCTCAGTGTTGTAATAGGAAGTTTCACCTTACAGCCGATCAAAATCATCAGTACCGAAGTTTTTCAAGATCCTTTCGCTGATGTGGAGAAAGAGATTGCCGAAGAAAGAAAACGCAAATTAGAAGCTTCTGCTGGCCCTTCCGCGCAGAAGGAGTCGGAGGGATTAAGCAAATTTCATCCAGCTGCCGATATCGGTTCATCTGGCACAAGTAATCAAGTTGGGAGATATCTTGCCAGTGAAAAGAAAAGGTGTGGCCTCTCTCTTAGATGAATGCTCCGAAAAATGCAGAACTGCAGTTCGTTATGGGTGGATTTTGAGCTTTTGGTAGACACTGAAGAGCACATATTGATTGCAGGTTGCCGCTGCTGTTGACGAGCTGGAGATCCCGAGCACTAGCGGGGGGACTGTTCTGGAAAAACCGAAAACTTCCGCTGGAGGAGTGAAATTTAAAGATTTTAGCGCCTGGTAAAAATGGCATGAAACCGGAAAAGTCTGTACAGGTGTTTCCATACTGAGTTGATATTTTCGTTTGTTCTCAATGCGAACAGTGAATATGTAATTTCATTTTACGTTTTCCTGTGAGATATTGTGAGCAGACACTGGAAGTAGATTTAAATAGTTTGGGAATGACCATCGGTCAAGAAAGGTTGGAAGACTCTTGCTGGTTTTTTGGACGGCCGTTTCTTAGTGCTTCATGGAATGGAGCTAAATACGTAGGATTTCACTGAATCCAACATCGATGGCCATTGGCCAATAATATCGCTCCTGGATATTGCACCGTGTTTTCTCGATTCCAAAGTGGCCCTTATCATCACGGGCATTTTCAAGGATTTCGTTTGAAGTTTGCAGAGGATAACAACCAGACTTCTAGCCACGTGCTCGACGCACATTAAGTGGTATGGTATTTTATCAATTATGGCAAATGATCGTCTCTTGTACTGGAACTCTTACGTGTTTGTTTCCTTTTGAAGATTTGTGAGGAGTTTTTAACAGAATGGGACAATATTGAAGTGTATATAATTTTCCTCGAAATTTTGTTTGTGCACGAATGAAAAATTCTTAAATTTGCTCCAACTTTAATTTTGATGATAAATTAATTCTTAAATTGCTATTTATTTGTGTAATATTTAACTTGATTTTTGGGAAATTTATGGTATTTGTTCAATTCTTTACGTAGACGCTCGGGATGGCTCGGGTTTGAATGTTTCAGAAATGCTGGATTAGCTTTAAAACCCAGCAAATGTAAATTGGGAGTGACCAAGCTTGAGTTTTCGGGACATTTAGTTTCAGGAGAAGGAATACATGTTTGCTGAGATAAGATTCGAGCAATGGAAGGCCATAAAAGTCCGATAACGGAATAACAACTGCGTTCGTTCTTGGGATTCGCAGGATATTATTGAAAATTTATACAGAATTTCGGCACTTTAACAAGGGAGCTTTAGATATTACCCAAAAACGGATCAGATGTAAACTGAACGTCCACGAAGCAGAATTCAACAATATTAAGAAAATACTGGTTTATGAACCAGTATTAGCGAAATTTGATCCGACAAAAGAACGATGATAGAATGTGACGCATCACGTGTGCTGCTCATATTTGTGCAATACTAAGTCACGATGGCCATCCGATTTTTTATACGTCGAAAGCCTTAAACGATACACAAATCCGATATGACGTTACACAATTAGAGTCTTTCGCGGTTGTACAGTTAGTACAAAAATTCAGACATTTTATCGACTGTTGCGACTAACAGTCGTCAAGGGCGAGTCTGCCCTGTGGCACAGTGGCACTTTGCCCAGCGTTTTCTCGGGAAATCCGTGCCATTGGACACAGATTTTTGCGAAAGTTTCGTAGACCGTGCCGCTGGGCATTTTTAAAAAAAAATGGCAAACATGGCGCGGCTTTTGTGCATTTTTAACTTTCCTTTTCTAACTTAAAAAAAAATATTTTCCATACAACTTATACATTATTCAGTAGTTTGGTTCTAACATCATCTGGGCTCCTAAATCAGTTTGCAAAATTCCCGACTTTTCTGCTGGTACAAAGTTATTAATGCCCAATGTTATCCCTTATCCCTAATCCGTCCTTATTGCCATTGTTAATCACAGCCACCGACCGGAAGCAGTAAAAGCGTCCAGATAACAAGACGTTCCACTACGGTGAATGACGGAATGTTTAGCAATTTCAACACACTTTACCGCAGCATTAAGGAAATGCAGCATACAGCAAATGAGTTTATGTTGGCCTGCTTCAGCAGCTCGACCAGACCAAACCAAAAGAAACTAAATTTAAATAAAGCTGAACTAAACAACTAAACGATCAAACCAATTATTATTGTAGCGGTATAAGTGATATTATTGGTAACAACTCATCCGTCAACATGACCAACCCTCTTACATTTGACCATGTTTAATGCATCTAGAATCTGAGATGAATCTAGAAGATCTGAAAGTATGAAAGTAGAGTCTTGGCGATCTTGCTTCTTGTACGCTTGCTAATAAAACGTGCGTCCTACATCCTGCGGATGATCTTGCTCTTGGTCTTGCTCTTGCACTACGCGCCCCAATAGACTCAGTTTGCCGTCTCGTTTTGCTTGCCACCGTCTTGCTACGTTTGCATCGCTTGTTATGAACATCGAGCGGTAAGCCATTTATTATGCGCACTGATAGTTGACCATCGATTATGTAAGATAACAGCCGTAATCCTGATTATATCCGAATCACCATCGTGGTACGGTTGTTCAACCCAATAATCTAGTGGTAGCTTAGGAGTTACCGTTATGATATGAAAGACAAAACACCAGTTACTGTATAAAACATGTAATAGGATTTTGGCTACCGGCAAAACGTGGAAACGCTCTTCATCATGTGGAAACGATGTGATAATCAATAGAAAGTGTTTATTACACAACATTTTATCATTCTTTCCGAATGTTACGGCACCTTGATGCTGTGGTACCGAGTGCTCAAATCACTTATAGTTAGCACCCACCGTAGTGTAACGGCTCGTTACCTAATTATAAAAGCTTTTACTGTTTCCGGTCGATGGTTGTGACATGATACATTACAATTGATTGTATCATGGCTGTGATTAACTATGACAATGATATGGCGGAGTTGGATAAGGGATAACTTGGGTAGCAATACCTCTGTACCAGAAGCAAAGTCGGGCATTTTGAAAACTGATTCAGGATGTTAAAATCAACCTCTATTGAATGATCTAAGTGTAATTTGTATGGCACTAATTTCCGAACTTCACTACATATTTTTCGACAGATGTTTTCTGCCTTGCTCTGAAACTGCTTTGACATCCTGCCCGGTTCGCAAATGCTGGAAGTAATCAGCCGCAGTCTGTTTTCGCCATTACCGTGATCAAACCATAGACGCTGTACTACAACCGCCTGAGAATTTGCGCCACATTGTAACAAACCGATCTCACGGTAGTGCAGTGGCTCAAATCAGTGTCGAAAATGACTGTGTTCGGGATGCAGAGTTAAACTCGAAAGGAAACGTTAAAACAAGTGATGTGAATACGAAAACTGCGTCATTATGGTCATAAACTTCAAACATCGAGTATTATTTCGCATAACCGAATTATTTTAAATATTTTGATTAAAAATTTTATACTGTGAAGTACATTTTGCAGAATTATTATTCAACAGAAGAGGTGAGAAGTGCCATAATTTTGCAATATCTGGAAGTCAATCAGTCGGCACTCGCATCAGCTGTTCAGTAAACAACGAAAGTAAAAATTTGACCACGTCACTCTGTTGCATAAACTACACACATTCCGCTAAACCCAGTCCACCACCAATACCTGATAAATAGCAGTATTGATCATTTTTTCTCCCTAATTTAGTATATGTGTATTGACTAGACAGTGGCTTTCTATGTGGACGTGTCATTAGACATAAACGGGCATAAGCTGGGCATAGTCAACTCGCAAAACGGTTTACTCACTTACGGCTACAAACGCTCATACAATAATCTGCTGCTTGTTCGGCCTGCTATCAACACCACTATAACGCGTCCTGCCAGTACGATCATATCTCTCATATACGCAATGAATTATCATAAACTTACTTACCAACGTAAGGTGAATCACGCTCTAAATCCATAGACTAGGTACTGATTGTGTCCGGCACGAAAGTAGCATTGCGACCGCCGAACAAGGCTTTGGTGGGATGAAATCCGTTCCCGGAAATACCACTTGGGAGGCTGGAATTGACCGTCCAGACTAAACAAATGGTCCACCTGTCTGTTGTGTCCAATTAATCATCAGTTATCTACCTAAATTATTCGACCACCTCCATACAGCGTATTAAAACCAGCATTGCCATGCACATCCGGACTTGCCGTGCAGTTTCGAACGGGATTCGATATCAAACCGTATATCAAGTATGAATCAGAAAAAAAAGTTACAGGGTGCAATGGTTCAGGAGTTATAATATTTCCCAGGAGGAAATAAAACTGAGACAGAAACCGTGAAATCAAGACAAAAGCCTACACGCTACGCTCGAGTATACAGACACAAAAAAGCACGGAGTGAAATAAGAACATCAAAGGGTATAGATACATTCCAGGCTACACCTAAATTACCAAACTCTAATAAAATTGGCAAAAAACGTGATCCGTGGTAATCGACCCAAACAGATTGACTGAATGACAGGTTTACATCGACATCGAGCCAGATTCCAGCATAATTTATGCTCGGCCGCGCGCACGCGGCGATTCGTTCGCAGCGCATTCAGCAATGCAAGGCGTGCACGTTGCGTTGCGATTGGCTAGCATACAGCTAGACAGGCAGTTGGGCGGGCGGTCGCTGGCCTTTCGTTGAATGCATGCCAGAATTACGCCAGGGTATTGTTACTGTTGCCACATCCAGGTTTGCTTTCGATTCGCAGCTCATGGCGCTGAATAACGCACCGTTAACAACGCCGATCTTGATTATGCTGACAGGCAAAAGTTAGATCGATAATTGTAAAATTAATAATTAATCATTTCAGGACGACTGCCGAATAAAACTGAATTCATCGCGTTAGTCTTTGTAAGTTTTCAATCTTGTTACTGATTCATAACGGCTAACGAAAAACCACGCCAACAATAGAGCACAGGCGCATTGGCTTGAAATATGGCTTGGAAAAAAACTCATTAACCTGTCGGACTACATCTATCTTTATCTATCTGTAATATCATCAAATATTTTCGGTTCAAATTCCAGTAGTAATTTCGCGCGGTCGTCCGATTTAGTGTTGCCGTTCGCATAAAGGTGATTGTAGATCTTCCATGATTGTAATAGTACGAACGATTTTATACAAAAATCAATTCATACTACGGGAACATGGTTTACTAGGCAATGAAACAGTCAAACCCATCACAAAATACATGCAAACAGATAACGCAAACCAACAATCGGAACGCAAAAATTGGAATCCGTCAGAACACAGCCAACTGGGCAGTTCATCTTCCTCCATCAGTCGAGGTTTGGGACCGCCGGGAGCAAGGGACTCTTCCAGAATTCGGACGTTGTCAAATTGCTGCAGAATCACAAATTCCTCTTCGCTTCGGGCTAACATCTGGTTGATGGTCTCATCATCGGAAATTTCCTTCTCGCCCCCCTCATCTTAGTACTCCTGCAAGGCAAACTAATGCAGTTATCCAATCGGATATTGTCCAGTTATTGGTTTGAATTCCAAAGCGAGAAACTGTACACCTACACATAAAACCATGTGCTAGTCGAAACAACTTCAGACAATTAGTTCGCACAAAGAGCATCCAAAGGTAAGAATACCAGAAAACAGCTCACTGTAGCATAACGTGATAAGCGCAAGTTGAGCTGGTAAACTCTAAACTTGCATCACATTATTATACCAATAACAACAGAAAAACGTATACACACGTGTATGCTGTCATGATGGACATCGTAGAGTGGTGGCTGCGCCAGACGAAATTCTATGCTTCTTCATTAGCATGCTCTTTCACAACAGCAATCTCTTTTACAATCATTATAGTTCTGCTTTTTATCTTTTAACAACCATATTTTATATAGCGAAGTTTTTCCGCGTACTGAGCACAGTAGGAAAACACAATAACACTCAATACAATGATAAACCGACGCAGAAAATCTCTCCAGATGTTTTTCTCACTTGTGTAAAAACAGCTTGCAGGAACTGCTGTCTCTCCGTAAGCGCTTCTCTGATCGAATAGCCCCGCCTAAATAACCTTCTTGTTCCGATTCTGTTTCTACTTGGCCGCAGCCAGGTCGCTGTTTGGATCCGCTTTTCCACGGAATTTACCGTGATTAGCCTCAAAACTGTATCGGGCATAAAGCTTATGGCTGGCCAATGAAAAGTGTTCATTAGCCTAAGCCACTGGAGAACACACAAGGGCTTGCCGGCTTATAAAGGCGAAGCCGAAGACAAGAAAACAGCGAACAATATATGTCTCCTATGTCTCTTGCTTCCACATACATTCACTGAGTCACCTCATATACACTCACCACTGCCCAGACTGTTAAAAAGAATAGACAGATTGCCCGGGAATGCAGTATACAAGGCCATATACAACAGCAACAACAAGACTGATTCATGCACAGGGCAAATATGCCCTTCCACGGAGATATTGGTGAACTATCCCGTCCCTCGTGAAGAAATCGTACGACGATTTTTCACGAGAAATATGAGGAAGAACAACAAAATTGGTGACAGAGAATCAATGGTACGAAAAACGCTACCCAAAAGTGTGGCGCGGGATACCATCTCAGTGGAAGCAATGTCCTTGCGGCAGTAGGGGCTACGTGAGGGGTTGGCATAGCGACTGCGGCGTTTGTCAGCAGCACTGACTGTGAAGAAAGTCAGGTGGCAGGGAGCACAGGCAGTATGGCTACAGACAAGAGTAATAGTTCTGGTAGCCAGATCGTTTAAGGCATCCGAATAGGCCGTGCAACTCTGCTGGGCAATTTGGGGGCAACAGATGACCGGGTTTTGGTTTTGATCAGATGGGTGATATGCCTCTATCTCATGATCGTCCCGCTGTCTGCATTGTCCAACTGCGAGCTGGAATTCCAAAAGTGGGCCCCCTCCGTCGTCACCATCCTTACAATAAACGCCGCAAGCGTGCCGTTTGTACGTAAGTGTTTGACGCGCTAGTTCGACACGTTTGGTTTCTTGTACGCTTTATTTTCTTCTGTTCGATGCATTTTTATTTAATTGTTAATAAAATTAGTGAGAATTATTTAGAACTTGACTGCGAGATTATCTTTTTGGTTTGACTCGAGTACTGAATTGCCTAATTATATCGTAATCGTCCACTATACACAGGTGCAACATTATGAAAAGGTGTAGATTCCTATGATAATTCCTATTGCACTTTCGTGCACTATAGACAGGTATTAATTGTTTACGACTTCACAGTATTTTTTTTTCTGATAACAGTGGCTGGAGCAGTATCCAGAGTACGTAGTAGCCCACCGCTACGAAAGTGAAGACGAAGCGGAATCGAGAAACGAGGAGGAGATGAAACCGAAGTTGGAGACGGGTCGTGTGGATGCGGAGGAGATGCTGCGGACCGCCAAAGCGGAAGACGACGAGAACGCGGCAGATGAGGCCAACCAGAACTACTATCAGATTGCACATGCCATCAGGGAGGCGGTGACGATGTAGCCTCGTATTCTGAATGGAGGGAAGTTGAAGGAGTACCAGCTGAAGGAACTGGAGTGGCTCGGGTCGCTGTATTGCAACAGTTTAAACGGGAATTTGATCGTGTGGTAGTTACTGGGATCCTTATCCGATCAGATAATTTGTTATCATGTTTCCTCGTTGGTGCTTTTGATTACGGATATCTCTTCCTTGAGGTGTTGATATTCTGCGAAATGATGGCACTCATGACAATCATGGAAGATTATGGAAGATTATCTAATCTGGCGCCAGTACAAATATCTATGGCTGGACGGTACCATCAAATCGGACGACCGCGGGAAATTACTTCAAGATTTCAACCAAAAGGATTCGGAGTATTTTGTCTTTTTACTGAGCACACGTGCCGCCGAATTGGGCCTGAATCTACAGACGGCAGACACAGTGGTTATATTCGATTCGGATTGGAATCCGCATCAAGATATGCAAGCACAGGACCGGGCGCATCGTATCGGCTAGCATAATGAGGTCCAGGTTTTGCGGTTGATGACGTTGAATTCCGTGGAGGACTGGATTCAGGCGGCAACTAAGTATAAACTGAGTCTGGAAGAGAAAGTCATTCAGGCGAGGATGTTTGACCAGAAGAGCACGCTGACGGAGAGACAGCAGTTTCTGCAAGCCGTACTCACTCAGGTGAGAAAATCAACCAGAAAAAAAACATTATGTGAAAAACTACCACTAGCTTGTAGGTAGAAATTTAAAAATAATTCAGTAGTGTATTATGTTGCATTTAATAATCCAAGAAATATATTAAAAATATATAAGAATCAAAGAAATATTGTGATCTACAATAGTATATAGTTTATTTTTCAATTAATAAGAGGTTTATTAAGAAATGTTCAATAAAAATCGTCTGAATTGCTTTAGGAGGACGAAGGCGAGGAAGACGAGAAAGAAATACCCGATGACGAGGCCATCAACCAGATGTTAGCCCGAATCGAGGAGGAATTTGAAATTCGGCAGAAAATCGATAATGCCCGAATTCTGGAAGAATCCCATGCTCCCGGCGGCCCGAAACCACGACTGATGGAGGAAGATGAACTGCCTAGTTGGCTGTGTAAAGACGAGAAGGAAATCGAACGACTGACCGCGGATTCGGACGACGATAAAATATTTGGACGGAGCTCGTGGTAGCGGAAGGAAGTGTACTACTCCGAGGATCTGCTGGAGAAGCAGTTTCTGGAGAGCCTTGAGGATAATGATGAGGATGAGGAAGCCTCACCAGAACCGGTGAAAGTGGCGCCTGAACAGAAGAGTGGACGTACCAAGTAAGCATAAAACAGTTGTGATTGTGTCGTTGACGATTTGTTGAAATTTTCGGTAAAATCTTTGTAAATCGGCCAATTTATTTTTTGACATAGATTGTACAGCGTTAAAAAACGGACAGAACCCGAATTGGATTGGGGATAAATAAATTACCAAATCAGAGAACAAAGGGACTGGAGCATTCAATACACGCACTGAATATCTTGCTAAAAAGTAGGGTGCAATAAAGTAAAACAAATGAGTGCATTACTTAGCTCTGGTGTCGTGTTAGATACAAGGAAAATTCCGATGGTAGCGAAGAAGTTGGCCCAACCACCAACCGTTCCCGCCGGTAAATCTGCACCAAACTTGACCAGGCCACCAAAACCCGCGAAGACATGCAGAAGATGCTCGACATTCTCGTCTGCTACCAGGACACGGATGTGCGCGTCTTTCCGGTCCTTTTATGAAACAAACCACCCGCAAGGAACTCCCCCGACTATTACTAGGTAATCCGGAAGCCCCTTGACATGCACAAGATTGAGCGCGGCATGCAAGAGGGCAAGTACAAGACCTTGGATGCGTTTGAGCATGATGTCGTGATGATGTGTAAGGATGCCCAAGAATACAATGTGGAGGGGAGTTTGATTTATCAGGATAGTGAGGTGTTGGAGTTGGTGTTGAAGGAGTGTCGCCGGCAGTTGGCCACCGGGGAGAGGGATGTTTTTGTGGAGCCAGGGAGTTTTTCCATGGGTCCGCCCACGTATATGCCTCCGGCCGAGTATGATGAGGAGAGTGGCAGTAGTGACGAATGGGGGTTGTTCGTTAACTGCGGGCATTTGTTATGTTGCTTGTAAATGTTTTAGTAGGTTTGGTCTGCACCGTTTTTCTGGCAGATGACAAGAACTGTTAATCGCGGCATATGAATTCATTAATATTAAAATCGTTCAAAACAAAAAGGCTACCCTATTCGAAAAAAATAGGACTGTTCATTGTACGGTAGAAAATTAGATGTTTTGTAACCTCCTATCGTATTTGAGTTCGAAATTTGTTATCAATGGCCGTGGCGGGCAGTTATGATCGTTTGGCTACTGTTTACTGCGATGTTGTGCCACGGCGATCTATTTTTTTATAATAATTCTTTAATAATGCTTAAATCTGCTTTAAAAACTTAATTTTGCAATTTTCTATAATAGTTCTTTATGCTTAATTCTGCTTTGAAACAATTAGCAAACAACCTTAAGTATTTAAGACTTTTTTCCATAAAAACGCCAAGCCAGCAGTACGAATACGTGCGCTGTGTTACCATATATTCCTGTACTGCATAACGTTACAGATCTGGGTTGTTCCCCTTCCAGCTGTCTCCCTGTATTATCTAAGCCTTTGCATAGAATCCTAAATTACTCATAAATTAATCTCAAATACTATCATGGACGATCGATGATGTGAACGAAGCGCGTTTATATCATACGAAGCCTATGGATTTTGCTAAAGACACCGATCAGTTTCTGGTACACTTCCGGTTTATCATGGTTGATCGCACCGCAGTCAGACGGAAACATGTTTGCCCAGTACGATTAGATGTCCAGTTGTGGCTACTGATTTTTCCTTTGTTGAGAGCTGTTTGCTGATATTTTCGGGGAATAATTTTGACGCGCACACCACGGGAAGTTCGGCCGGGATGCCGCCGCCGGGCCTAGTGGCCGCCATGGCCAATCACTTTCAGCCTCCTGTCGATATTTCCGGGAACGGATTTAATCCACCCAGTAACCTGTTCGGTAGTAACCACTTCAATTCCTCCTTCGCGCCGTACACAGTCAGTATGGATTCCGGGCGTGATACACTAAGCGTTGGTACGCAAATTTATGATAATTTGTTGCGCATATGGCAGATTCTGACGGTATTGAAACGATGCGTACAAGTTGGCTGTCGTTGTGCCATTTGTGAAGCGTCGTCTTATTTCTTTAGATATGAAGTGTGACGATTTGTCTGCCAGTTAACCCTAAACTCCGGCTCGTACCTTGGCACGTGAAACGGCACCGTCCGGGCATCGCGGATACGGCGCCTGTGGAACGAGAAGAAGTAAGATTGTGCCAGAATGTAGTTTCTAATTCCTTTAACGTGTTGCGTAGGTCTGTTTTAATAATCCGGATCGAGTTTGTGCATTAACGTGTGAGAACATGCAGGCAGGGTTCCACTGACATTTGCATACAAGTGTTTTTTGATCATATGGTTTGTATCGTTTGTTTTATGGATTCTGTAGCGGTCCTCGACTTTTTATCGGTCAATCAATATGATTGTAAAGTTTTTGTTCGCAAGGGGTTTTTGCATGGTTTCGGTCTTTTCTGCCAAAATTCAGCGAGTGTGTAAAAATATTGTACATTACCAGAATGCTCTGCTGTGTGTTGTCAAACAGGCTTCTGCAGAATTTGTTTGGACAGCCGCAGTAAATAAATTCTAAACTGAATTATCATGCTTTTAATGTCTTCATAAATTGCTACGGTTTTGTTCCACATCCATCACCTAAATTTGACTCTAAACGGATATGCGATATCTAGATTTCTTGAAATAATAAATCAAAATATTGACTGATAATCTCGCTGTACTTTCTTTGTTGTCGTGCTTCGCCACTTTCGTGAACGAATCAGCTTCATGATTCCTTTATCCTTATTTTGTTTACCGGAAGGTATTAGCTGGTTGGTAGAGCATACAAGTCTGAAGATATTTCATAACTGATGTTTATTTCTGGTTTTCTTTTGACAATTTTGAACTTCTTATGCTGTTTTAAAAGTGTTTATGTGTTTATAATTGCTTATTTGAATCCTTGTTTCATGGAATCTGTTTGCGTTGAGGCGGTTTCGGTGGCACTGCACTACTATTTTGTGACTTGGCGGGTTGATTAAGACCACAGAAAAAAATTTCCCCAAAACGGTTTTTACACTTTTCTACGTCCCCGTACCATCAAAAGCCGGAATGAATGCGAAAAAATAAGAAAGGACGTGCTTATGTGACTTTGAGCGTGTTTCCACACTTCGTCACTTTAGTGGCATTGCAGGTGTGCGAAAAAGCTTTTATCCACGTCGAATTTTAGTTTTTTGCATTCATTCACCTTTTATAGTAAGGGAACGCTGAAGCAGAGTAAAGAGCGTTGTGCTGGAATTTTTAGTTTTGATGTTCGTTATCCCGCCACGTAACAAAAGCGTAGTGCAGTGCCACCGAGACAGCCTTTCGGCTGAGAACGACATTTTTCACAGTAATTCCGCTAATTCCGCATGAATACAATAAACGAAGAAGAACAATATCCTTTTCCGAAAATTACTATGCTCTTTCCGGTGCAAAATTAGCAAGGGAGGTATTTGGTGTTTGTGATTTTCTGGTGAAAGGTAATCCACATTGTGACAGATATTGATGCTCTAGGTAAACGACCTCGTGATGCCCAGATAAATTTGCTTGCCTCATCTTTTCCTATCTCTGCAAATATCTCGTAGATGATGTTGTAAGTGTTCAGTTATATTCCACAGCGGACTGATACTAGAATTGAACTGTAGGGATTATTTCTGAAAAAACGTGCGAGCAGCGTGAAGAAACATAGGGCTGATGGTTCACCTGTCCGAGATGATTGGTCTTGATGAAAAATAGATCTAAAGAGGCTGGTGCTGTTGTCGGGGACGGGGGGGGGGGCAGTTTGGCTTATACGAGCGGGTAAGCTGCGTCTAACTTCGCTGCACCAACTACGTCCGGTCATCTTGCTGCACCTACCACTTCCGGTCATCCCACTGCACCGTCTACTTCCTCTCGTTTGGTTCGCCCGCACACAGTTAGCTTGGGGTTAGCAGTGCATGGTAATCGCCTTTTCGTAGGAAAGAGAAGATTAACTGCTTCTGTTCTCAACTGGTATATGTACTACAAACACCAACGAATATATTTAGTATTCAGATGTATGTATTACGCAGGGTGTTTTTATAGTCAAGGAGACGCGCCGGTTTAAAAATAATGTACGGAACAAGGTGTATTCGACTTCTTGTCCGTATGGCCATTTTTGTGCTGACTTTTGACTGAAAATATAAGCATCTCCATTGGATTGCTTGTTTGTGGGTTAACCAAAACATGAGAGTCTGTTAAGTTCATCTGCATTCTTCTTCGGGCTGTGGTTTGGATTCCCCCACTAACATTGGTGTGATCACCCAGACGTAGTTTTCCCGCACTCTCATAATGTTGTGGCTTCACATGCGAAGCCATTGAAAATAGTTGTTTGGTTTCTTCAGGGCATAAATTGCGTACTTGATGTCTCTTGCTCCCGGTTTATTTGCCAGTTGGGTACACTCTTCGTAGTGGCTGAGGTCCAATATCTCAACGATTTTTTTCGCAGTACAGTCACAGGGATCCACATCCACTGGAGGATTGAGCGCGGCATGCATTAGGGGAAGTATAAAACTCTGGATGCGTTTAAGCATGATGTCGTGATGATGTGTAAGAATGCTCAGGAGTACAATCTGGAGGGGAGTTTGATTTATCAGGATAGTGAGGTGTTGGAGTTGGTGCTGAAGGAGTGTCGACGGCAGTTATACCACCAATGAGCGGGATGCTTTTGTGGAGCCGTGGAGTTTTTCCATGCCCACGTACATGGCCCGGCCGAGTGTGATGAGGAAAGTGTGAGCAGTAACGAATGAGGGTTGTTCATTCAGTGCTGGCATGCGTTATATATTTGCATGTGGTTTTCAATGGATTTGGCTTGTACTTTTCTCTGGCGTATGTATTGACAAGAAAAGAAATGTTTGCGTTATATAAATTTACGAGTAAATATTCTGCGCTGAAGCGGATTGTCTGCTTCGACTTGATAGTTCTAGCTGCTGTCATCCGACCACGGTTGGGAAACTGTAAATTCCAGATGTTTGGGAACTGGTCAAGCTGCCTTCCCACGATTACACTTTCACCGGAGCGTATGATGATTGATAAATTCATCGGACGGTCCGCTCCGTTTTTTCCGTACAGTCTAGCATTTTATGGATCGCCATCGTCCTTTCATTATGAATACTCACGTAGTCGTCCTATAACAGCTGCGTTCATCGATCATACCGCCCAACTGCTTGGGAGGCTGCAGTTCAGCCAATTAATTATATTAGATTAGCCGAAAACGAACGCATTACGCGTTCAGTTCGAATTCAATGTTCCTTGAACTTTTGCTGATGCGTGTCAGGCGTCTCGTGACTCCGTTAGCGCCGCATTTTTGATTGCAAATGAGTTGTCAACGATCCATGGATGGTATAGGCACAGCTTGTGATAAGGAAAATTCCCTCCAGTACGTCATCACTTTGTACTTTTTTTACGGCATTTTTACTTTTTCCAACGAAATCTCGTTATCCCAATATTATATGTGACTATTAGAGTGGCACGCCACGTTCACACTAGACGTTCTGGCCATGATTTCCGTGTTGTAAGGCCGTTTGGCGACCCAGACTATACAGCGCTCCATGGATGGTAGTGATCAGTGTGTTTAAGGTTGGTTGTTTAAAAATCCAGACAGCAATCCGCCGATGTTGTGTTCCTAATCACGGAATCTTAAGACTGTTATGATACAATTCATCTGGGACATTTTGTACTCTTGAACCAGGTGAGATTCGGTGGAATTGTGCGAATTTTTGCAGGCAAATCTCTTAACGCAAACTTATAAGGCACGACCGCGACCTCGTTGATTTCTAGAAATATTCCTGCGTATTCAGACGTACTTTGTATTTTTGTGTTGGATGTATTTAAAGTTTTGCAGAACTGTTGTAACTTCTGTGGAAATTCTGTTCAGGTTGTTCTTTTCCGTTTAGGATTGTAGGTATCTTGTCGGTTTGAAATGGCGCAGGAAACAATCATATAGCCTGGCATTTTGGTAAGTTAAATTGGTTCTTATCAGGACAAACTGAATAACGTCTTTCTTCGTCCAATCAACGTTAGTTTTTGCAGGGTTGAAAACGGCTACGTGTATGCTAACCAAAAAACAAAAAGAGGGTCCATCAGTTTCCCGCGATCCCGCCAGCTCGCCTTATCAACCGACGGGTATTTTCATTTTGTGTCGTAATAATACGTCATCCAAAGTTTATTTCTCCCACAATTACAGCGCTTGCGCATAAAACAACTACATTTTTTCAAAACGTTATTGTAATAATTTAATTTGTTATGAAAGGAAAAATTGTGCCATTCTGCGGATTATTAAAACTGAATTTCTTTATGATTTTTTCGTTAATATAACAAACACAACGTTCAACAAGTTCCGCGGGTTATTCTCGCTTTGCTTTTTTCTGTTTGGCTACAGTAATTAATGGTTAGTTTGCACTAGGTTTTCATCATCTCCGAACAAAAAAATGACACCCTTTGAACCCGCTAAGCTGAACACCTTTTCCGGGACCAACGGTGTCCCCCAGATGTCCAGCTACAGTCGGGGATCGGAGAATATGGAGACAGACAGCTTGGATAGCGGAATCAACGGTAAGCGATGAGTTAGTTTGTCGCGCATATGGCAAATTTTTGGTGATATCGACAGGAGAGTGGCTTCAACTGAAACTGTGAAGTTTGTAAACAATGTGAAGTAAATACTGTAGCATTCTCACTCGAGTACATCCGGTACAGTCCTGTTGATTAGGCTGAACTATCAGAGCTGGAAGACTAGGGTAGAGCTATTGTGCGTGTGCAGATAAAACCAGTCGATGAGATTGTGTGCGCGCGCTTTGTGCTGGAATGTGCTGGCGCCCAGTTTTCTCCAACTGCTGCAACATGGGTTTTTATCGATGTTTCGCTATTACGGTTGATTTCATCTAGTGGAGTGCTTGGGAAAAGAGCACGCGAAATGAATTCGAAATCCACTTGTTTCAAGGGATTTCTCACTTTCTCCATATTTTAGATATTTTTATTGAGTTTACAAACATTTTGAAAATGGTTTCACATTTTCGATCAGATTTCACTCGTTGAAATGCATAGTCTCTTTGTTATTTATGTGTTTATGTTTCGTCGATTGCTTTGTATTTGAAATTATTAATAAACTAAAAATATGGAAAAATAAATGTTTTTAATGATTGATTACATTTGACTGTTTACAGCAGGCTTAATTAATTTTATCTTCATCGTTCAGGATTGCGCGGTGCGTTTAGAAGAGGTCAGGGAGTTTTAAATTGATGGAAAATTTCTAAATCGTGTTCGGGGGTTCAAATATCACCGATTTTACGGGAAATAATTTTTCTTGAAATACGTTTTTTCTCAAAAACCGGATTGGAGAAAAAACTGCGATAGGGTCAGGAAGGTGAGAACATCGGGTATTTTGTCTCATATTGGAAGTTTCTTTTACGTTGCCTGTTTTCTGAAAATCCGGAAATTTCGTAAGTCGAGATTGGTATCAAACAACTGCAGTGTTCAATATGAAGCTCACTTACAAGTCTTACGCGATAAAGTGTTGATTGTTCGCATTTTGATAAAATTTCATGTCGCTTGTTGAGAAACAGCGGCAGCTTGTGTATCCCTTTATTTTAGCTTCTGTGGAGCTGCCGCTGCAATGCATTTAGCCTGCTGAATAGGGGAATATATCGAGTGAATACTGTAGCATTCTCCCGCGAGCACATTCAGTACAGAGTCCTGTGGATTTTGATGAACTGTCAAAGCTGGAAGATCATATCTGTGCAGCTGAAATAGCGTCCTCAATCGATAGAGCGAAATTGTGTGTGCGTGCGCTGCGTGCTGGAATGTGGCGCCCAGTTTTCTCGGGATGCTACTGCATGGGTTTTAGTTGTGGGTTGGGGCTGCTACTGCATGGGTTACGTGTGGGGCTGTTTCACCTGACATTGTGTTTGAGAAAAATAGCGCGTGAAATGAGTTCACAGATGCTGCTGTTTCAAGGGATTTCGTATCTTCTGCGCGTTTTCTCCTGGCTTTTATTTTCAGTGGTTGTATGCAAGTATTTGGAAGTTGTTTCAAATTGTCGGTCAAATTCTCACGCGTAAATTTCTAATTGATGTGTTCTGTTTTATCGATTGCTTGGCACTCGAAATTTTTACATAAAATAAACAGATTAAAAATGTATTTCTCACGCCTCAACACATTTCACTTGTGGCACTACCGGGTTTAGTCAATTGTTTACTTATTTTAGGTTGTGTGCGTTTGGAGGTTAAAAGATGTTCGAGATTTTTGAACCAATGGAAAACTTACGCGAAAACAGCTTCGAGCAGCTACCAGATACCGGATGTTATGCGGTAATTCATATCGTATCAAAGTTCAGAAAACACAAGAAATTTGCGCCATAAAGTGGGTGATTTTTACCGACGACCCGCTACACGTTGCTTGCAGCGTGTTATTAAAACGTCCGTCATACCGTAGCAGCTTGAAATAAAACCCACCATGCCGGTTAGATTTCGCGGACTGCGGCTCTAGCGAATGACGAGTGTAGCTTTATGTAAATATATAAAAATTGCATGCTGTTGGTCCATTTTGAGGTCTGTTTATTTCTGCACATGTTTCGGATCATACGACCTTTCCTGCCGCTCCAGCGTTGTTTAGAGCCAAAGGGATGCCCTCACCGGCCCACGGATCCGGTCCGTCGAGCGAAAAACTCGGCGGACAAAGCATGAACGGTAAGGTTGTTTTGGCGTGTAGATTTTCTTATCAGAAACGTGTACGTAGATCTACTTTGATATTTGGCATCAGATTTTGTGCAACGAAGAAACACGTGCAGAATTAATTTCACACTATTAAGTGCATTCATTGCTCATGCGGTGGTTAGCTGCATATCTGGTGTAGTATATGTATATGAAGTCAGCGTCGTAAATGTAAGCAGGAAAGTGGAAGGGTGTTCGTCGTCAGAATGATATCGTTTAATCCTACTCCAATGCTAAAATATTTCTGATGAAATCTCGGTAACATGACTTCAGGCCACATTTGTACAACATAAGGAAGTGCATGCTCTGAGTCACACATGGTCTTAACACATATAATTATACATTTAGAGTACAGGTGTGATATTTATAAGGATTGCGCGTTTACTTTTCAGGGGCGACGTTCGGATCGTTTCAGTCGATTGGTGGTTTTACGTCTGGACGCGGGATTGGCGGCGGCATGACTTCTAAAAGAATCCTGCCTTATTGTATCGTTTGTAAGCAAGATCGATGGTTTATGACTCGAGACAGTTTGCTCATGAAATTAGTATCAGAAGTGTTACATGCTGTGTTGTTTTTTCGCTTAGGATTCTGAACTCGGGATGCCGAAGATTCACTGCATGTTTAAGAATGTTTCGACATTATTATGAGGCATTCATTCACGAACTTAAGTAATTCATATGACTCTAACAGCTCACTTGTCTTTTGACAATTCTGAACTTTTTGTGCTGCTTTTAAATTATTTATGTGTTTATAATTGTTTATTTGAATCCTTGTCTCATGGAATCTGTTCGCGCTGAGGCGATTTCGGTGGCACTGCACTACGATTTTGCGACTTGGTGGGATAATTAGGGATTTATGGAAAAGCAAAACATCCTTCGCCGTGAAATTCACTCGGTTATATTGCCGCACTGTCTGAATGGTGACATCAACAAAACCTTCGAAGCCTTTGCCTTCGGCTTCAAGAAATGTTTGCTAATCAACAGCACAGTAATGAGCAGCAGCCACGGTAATAGCATGGCGCGGTTTTTGTGGAACAATCGTTGTTTTGAAATGATTCTTGATGACGTTTTTCTGGAGCCTGCATATCGGCACTTTAAGGCAGTTCTTGGTATGTCCGTGGAGATGATGCGTGGTACTTTTTGACGTATGCTTGAGTAACTTCTGGCAATGGCTAAAAATAATAAACGGCAACAACTCCTTCGCATCAGTTACTGTATGATGGAAAGCTGTTACAAAACGCAGCGCTTCTGCTCCCTTCGCTTGGTTTGCTGACAATCAAAACTCCACTTCGGAAATCCTAAAGAATTTCAGCTGCACTGGTCTGCCTAATTTAACAAATACTGATATGAGAAACTGACTTAAGAGATACTGCTTAAACAAGACAAAAAACACTGAAAGCGAACTTACGGTTCTTTTGTTTGATTGCTTGGCAGAGTTCGTTACTGTTTCTTTTCGGGTTCGCTCCAAGCAGCGTATTTGACGGTTCATTATCATTGCTATATAGAACTGTGACAATTTCAGCTACTTTCGACATACTATCCAATCCCTTACCTTATTCAGACATTTACGAAACAAACTCATAATAAATGCCAAATCTAACTGCAGCAGAACAGCTGGTTTCCAGTGAAATACGAACGAATTTTTACTTACGGTTGCTTGCGGCATAAATCTTGCCGCATCAAAAATCGTTACAGCACGGCACATTCGTATCGTACCGTATGTTATATACAGCCTAGTTGTAAACGGAGTTACAATGCATAGACGCGTGGTTGGTGTAGACGGTGACAGGTCATCCAAAGATGTATTGTCGGAATTTGTTGTGCTATACACAACTGCCACGCACTCTTTCTCTGTTGTCGAAAGATTTCTCTCTGGCTTGGAAAGTTTACGACTGCAGTAGCTGACGGGATGCCATCCGTTTGGGCCTTTTTTGTCTCTGCGTAGAGTCGAACCAACGGTTCCACAATTGTTGAAAAAGCGGGGCAAAACATCCGGTAAAAGGATGTTAACCTCACAAAAGGTCTCATTTGCGTGATATTTTTTGGTGTTGGAAAGATTTGAATTGCTGTAGTCTTCACGGGATCCAACCTGATCCCTGTCTGTTGATTAAGCCGAGGACTTTGTGAGATGGTGAAGCGAATTTACACTGCATCAGGTTAACCGTTAACCCGGCTACACGCAGCCGCCTTAGAACGTCCTTAAAGATCCTTTCCATTTCCTCCAACGTCTTGGTGACTACTATAAGATCGTCAATGAAAGCGCTAAGTTTGCCCTTAGCGATCATGTCGGAGAATATTTCGTTGATGATTTGCTGAAAAATAGCGGTAGCGTCACATGCACCGAACGGCATTCAGGTGTATGCAAAGCTGCCTATTGGCGTCGTGATAGTTAGCAAATAATGGCTCTTTTGTAAGACTGGAATTCGGCAGAATGCCTGGAGAAGGTCGATGCTGGGGAAATAGCGAGATCAACTCATTTGATCTAAGATGTCCTGCACACGCGGTATTGCATACTACTGCGGCTGTAGATACTTGCTCATGTTGCGCATGTCAGCACACATTCTGATCCCTTCTTTTTTAGGCACAGGGATACTGCACTTTGGCTTTTGGTACAGGTGAGTGATCGTAGTGTAGCGGCTTCAAGGATAAGTGTATTATCGTAATGTAATGTCTTACGGGACAGGTGTGTTGTCACAAAACTAGCTAACATAAACACACGAACCAGATTAGTTGTTCAGATCAAATTATCATTTCCCGTCTACCTAATCAAAGCGGAAATTTGCAAAGCTATCAGGCGTACACAATCCATTTGACCGTTGTTGTACCCAAACGTAATGGCATTGTTCATGGCACATAACTGGAATGACAGAAGCTGTAGTTATTGTTCAGCTAGTAATGGTTGATGTTCGGTTATAACAATTATTCGTTATTTTTATAAGCAAAAGCCAAATAACACAAAAGCCAGGGCTGAAGCAAATACCGAAACACTACAGTTTTTTTACGATTATTCGTTTGCTTTTTTACGATCCGTTATGGGTCGGAGTTTGGGAAGTTTCACCTCACCACATCGTAGCTTTTCGTAAGCGCCAATGTACACCGCTGCAAAATAAACTGCCGGAGCTGTGGGCGTTGTTGAATCTCCTGTTACCCAGTATCTTCAAATCCGTAGCGACGTTCGAGCAGTGGTCTAATGCTCCATTCGCCACTACAGGTAATGAACACTTTAACTGAGTCTGTTGAACTTAGTGCGGTTTGGTGGAAGATCACAGGAAGCCGAAACAAAGAAGAAAGGATTATTGGAACCGGTCAAGCTTCAGTATTCCAGCGTATATGCAAGCCTTGATCCCGTTCACAGACATCGCCCGACGGTACAATCTGCGGCGGAAGCAGCGCATCGATATAAACGTCAAGCGAAGTATCGGAATGACGACGTTGGCAGTTCGAGTAAAAGATCTGTTTTCTAGTAGCATGAAATGCTATGAAAATGTGCTACAGTGTGGATTTGTTCAGGTGTTTCTCTCTCTCCTTGAACTAAAGAACTTGTTGTAACCGCGTTTTGCACTTTTTTTGACTGACCAGACGTTTGAGTGCCCTAGATAGCATGTTTGCTCCAAGGGAAAATAAATAAATATAACAAGCTTGGATTATTCTTCTGCACACAGTGTGCATATTGCCTACTTCGATGTACCGCAATTCGATATTTGCCATATTGCAGATGTGCATTCTGACATAACCGTGCCATGGTATAATAATAACGTAACCATGACATACCACTGGTGTAATTATTGCTCCTGCTGTACACATTCCAGCATCGTTTCCCTGCACCCTCTTGGTGGAAAACGGTATATGGAACAGCGTTGGGAGAAAGTGCTGAAGCAAAAAGTGGGGCAAACAAATGTTTTCGTTTTTTTTTTTGCATGTGGTTTTCAATGGATTTGGCTTGTACTTTTCTCTGGCGTATGTATTGACAAGAAAAGAAATGTTTGCGT